>VWYI01015216.1:15383-29518 GCA_013399455.1 Anthoscopus minutus
ATCACTTACCTGTAACAACGGTGAAGTAACCCAATTAGAATAAAACAATGAGATTACTAACATAGACACATGTATCCTGATTTTGGGCTGCACCTAGATACTCTGCTTTCCAACACCATAGGTTGACAATGAAACACAATGCATTTCAAAGGCTTTACTGTAGAAAAGTTGAGTTTTTTCACCGTGTCATTGTGCCATTTTTGCTGTCTGCTACTAAATATCACTAAATGCTAAATGCTACTAACGCAAAATGCTGCTAAACGCTACTAAATGTCACTAAATGCTACTAAATGGCAGTGGGTGGTATTTGTGTTGAATCAGGGTATTTCTCCACCAGGTTAATGCGACAGCTTCCTCCTACTGAGAAGAAGTTGTGTTTCTGCCTCTCACACCTACACAGACACACAACCACTCACTCTTCCTTCTATTGCTTACTCTGCATCAGCTCAGGAAGTTGCTAGAGCCCCTGTCTGATCAGTCTTCGCATTTTAATCAAGTGATTAAATACATATCTGTAACTTTCTGGTAAAGTGGGATACTGTATCAATACACAGAAGGGACCCTCCAGTGGACAGAGATGTTACAAAAGCACATGGCAACTGGTGTTAACTCTCGAGTTGATGACATCTCTCATTTTCTATGGTGATCAGTTCAAGCTCTCAGTGGTTTCGTGGTCCTCATTGTCCAGTGGTTGTCATCTGCATCCTCTTATTAGTACAACTTCTTGTTTGTCTCCTAAACTCTTTCTACAAAGTTTAAAAATCAATTTTTCAAAGGACACCTTTTTGAATAATTTCTGTTTCAGCTAGAGGAGTTAAACTGCTGGGCAATATGGGCAATACTGTTAAGAAATATGGTTACATTTCTCACACCCTACAACCACAATTGAGTAAAAGGAAATTGGGTTCTGCCACACTTGTAGACTGTGCCTCTCTGCTTTCCAGTTTAAAAGGCATTCAGGGAATTCCCACATTCTTTTGAAGTACTGCTAACAGCATCCAGCTGTAGATGGAACTATGCCTTTTCTCTTCTAATTTTTGGTGTTCTTGGTGAGAGAGATGTCACATGAATATGCTTTGAATTTATACTGAAATTAAATGAGCTGCTGTGAGTTTCACGTCTTCCCTGACATCCTACAACTACAGAATTTTTGGTTTCCCTATCAAATTGCTGTAAACACTCCTACATAGTAGTAGCATCTATGCAAATAACTTGGTAAGCCAGAGGAAAAAGGAGAAAGGAAACAAAGAGAAAGACAAACAGATGGCATTCTGACAAGAGACTGATAATACTGAGTATGAAAGATTTAAACAAATGGTTTAAACAAATGTAAGATTTGTAAGATTTAAGCAAATTATTCCAGGACCTTGCCCTAGTGTTTCCCCTACTCCAGGATGAAATGCAATATAGGTTAGGTCTGACAGCTATGACATCCAGCTCTCATGTCACTACCAGACACTCATCAGATTTACAGTAGTCATCACATTACAGTAATTGGCAGTAGAAGAACAAATGGAGAGACTTGTAGTTTGCAGTTATGAACTTGTGAGAGTCTGCTTCAGTGTGTTGGCATGAACATACATGATATATTTCTCTTACTTTTTTGGTAGGAAGAATGTTTCAAGAATTTTTATTTAAATGACCCCTACTTATTTCCATATATCTTGTAAGACAACTTTCCAGGTTAATTTACAAATGATTTTACAAAAAATTATGTCTGAGTGATTGAGGACCTGAGGATCTGGCAAAGTATAAACTCCCATATGATAAGTTTCATATTCCCACTTCAGCAAAACTACTAAAAGACACTTCAGGCAGTTCAGGTTTCTACTTCTTGTAAGCTTTTCAGTAAAGGAATCCAAACACTTAAACTGCAATTTCAGTAGGGTTTTAACAGCTTGTTGGTGCTTCTTCTCTCTTTCTCTCACTTTGAGGCACTCCAACCACATACTACACTTTTTTGCTAGCTTATTTAATTCATTAACAAATAGAGATCTAATTCAGAAAAAAAGGAAAAAGCTTTTCTGCATGACTAGCAAGATGGAATGGTACATCATCCAAGGAATGCAGAGGAAACTCAAAAACGGGAACAAAAGAGGAGAGAGAAAAAAGAGAAAGAAAGGTAAAATTTTTTCCTTCTTGACAAGTGAATTAAATACTGCAGTACTAGAGATAAGACTATTCATGTTCTATAAACAAATTGCAGTTAAATTTTAAAAATCATAATGGCAAATAATGTATCAATTTAATATGATCATACAGCAGGACACTGGGGGGGAAAAAAAGAAAAGCTAGTTTTCCAAACTAGTGCTAGTGAAGTCTAATAGTACAAACAGCAGAAGAGGAAAACAGTGACCCTAACTACTCTTGTTAAGTATATGAGGGACATATTTTAAAAGCAAATATTATAGTTATTTCTACAGAGACCCATATGCATTAGAATTCATGCCTATGATTTTGAATAAAAGAAGATGAGATGTAAATTAAGAGTGCATAGTTGTGCTTAGTGGGGTCTCAGACTGGTGTTTCTACCTTTGAGAGGGAAGCAAATAGATAGTAGTGATTAAGCATAGGAAATAACAGAGCAAGGGGAAGGCTGTTTGCTCTGATTCCAGCCAGGATGGGGTTAATTTCTACAGTAGCCAGGACAGGGCATGGCTAGGACCACGTGCTTATACTATACCACCTCACACCATTACTGGGGTGAGGGAAAGGGAATCTTTTTGAGGTGGAGCTCCTTCTGGTCAAGTGTGGGGGAGCTGTTTCTGTGTGAATAGTTGCCTCTTTTCTTGTACCCTCTGCCATTAGTATTGTTGCTGTTAGTGTTCATTTTCTTATCTCATTGCTGCCTCCAGTAAATCGTTCTAATCTAAGCTATTTGTACCTCCAGTTCTTCTCCCCAACACACCTCAAGGAAGGGGAAAGGGAAAGCAGGGGAATGAGTGAGTGGTGCAGGGTTTCAGTAGTAGCACTAAATTGTAGAATACCATTCCTAAACCAAGACATTATGAAAAAAAATACATTGAAGGAAACAAAAAGCAAATAAGAACAGAAGAGCAAAACAAAACCAAAACCAAAACAAAACAAAACAAAACAAACCCCCCACACAAGAGCAAAACAAAACAAAAAAGCAGGAAAAGAATAGGAATATAAGGACAAAAAATTATGTAACTGAGAAAAGGATAATTATAATTACTCAAAGTGAGACTCCCTGAAATCCACCAATATATTAATTTTCCCAGATTAAGTATGGAAGGCAAGTTTTGGAAGAACAGGATTTCTACAGTCCTGCCTTCTGACTCACAGTCTAGCTGCTGATTGCAAGGCTGAATCAAGTTTGGAAGATGGAACACATATCTGCTATTCCTTCACAAAAACAATAATTGTAGGAAGAGGTTGCCATTGCAGCAAGTAGCTTTATTTCCTTTTGGGCAGAGTAGATGCCAAAAGGAAAAAGCATTCGATTTTTTTTGCAGTAATCTTCCTCTTGTCCTGAGTAGAAATGTACAGATTCCATTCTTGCCTAATTGATTTTTTAGCTCTTCCATTTCTAACTCATAGTAATTTTTAACTTTTTTTCTGGCCCTTGCTTTTTTCTTTTTCTTTTTTTGTCATCTGAAGCTTGACAAAGTATAATCAAGTCATTTTTATCTGATACATGTTTTAACAAAAAGTATGATCACCGATAGAAAAAAATCCACAATTAGAAAAAAATTTAAAAGGTTTGATCTTGCATAGTTGCACAACTGTATACTCTCTTAGCAACCTCTCCTGGGCTGTGATAATCTGGAATATTTTTTTTTTCACTGAGCTCTATCACCAACCCTTGGACTTCTTAACTGATTTTTCAAGCTAAAGAGGTGTAGGACAGTATAACCATGATGGTTACATAAGATATAAAGGTACAAAAACATCAGAAACCAGTTGCACTTGGCACATGAGACCATCATGGGAAGGGAGGGACTCAACTTCTTATTTTTTATCTATGAAAAAAAATGTTGGTAGCTATCTACAAAGAGAAAAATATTATAGTCCTTATAAAATAAAAAGCAGCCATAGTGCAAACTCTAGTTAATATGATAGTGAAATTACTATGAGAAAATGAATTGATGGGAAACTATCTGAACTATAGAAGAAAGAGAGGTAATGATTTCATTTTCATAAATTTTTGTGAAGGAGAGAGATAAAGGCACTTTCCTAATAAACATAAATATTTGAACTCTCTACCAAATAGCTAATCTGTATTTATTTAACTAAAAATTTGAGTCATTTGACAGTTTTGGATAGTTCAAAAGCACAAAATATTGGCTACACTTCAGAACAGAATTGACCGAGTTTGGAAGATCGTCAGCATTAAAACAGTGCTTTTCATTGTTGTTATTTCTAAGAACAGCTATGAAACAAATGTTTTTCACACTGTTCATTGTTATTTGTAAAACTGACATGTTACTCATTATTGTATCTTTCTCTGAGTTGATGTAAAGTGACACTCAGATTTAACATTTTGTACTTTCACTAGCCCAAGCACAAATAAATAATATTTATTTAGGAGGGAAGCTGGCAGATCCCCTCCCACCAAAAGCCTCCCTTTCTTCATCCAAATATCTTTTCCATGGACCTTTATCTCCCCAAGCTCTCTAAAGCTGGCAAAGGGGAACACTGATTTATTGGAGGGCAAGGATTTTGAAGAGGGTGAGGATTTACTCAACCCATAGTAAGTGTACAGGAAGTCATTCACCACCCAACACATCCTGCTTCTAAATTCTCTGTCAGAACAAATTCACCAGGTTCTGCAGGGTAGAGGAGCATGTAGTGAAATACGACTGAGTGGTTGGGGAGGTGGGAGTAGGAACAGACATAGACACTGGGAGACAGGGATTGGGGGATACCAAAAAGATTAGATTTTACATTAACTTTTTACTTGCTATGAGTTTGTGATAAATTCCCTGTTAAGTATAGCAGCTGACAGTGTGTTGGCCTCTATAGGGTCTTTCTATAAGAAAAGGATTATGAAGAATCTTATTAATGAGAACAGGGAAAAGCCACCATTTTTATATTACTTGATACCAAGTAATTTACTTCATATTTTATTGGGCAGCCAATAAAAGCCATTTGGCAAATAAGAGTGCCCAGAGTGAAAATTGTGAATCTTTTTATCTTCATGGATTTTACTCAGATGAGTAAAATTATTTTACCAGGAAATAGAAGCCTTAAAGCTGTAATTTTTTAGTTAAACAGATTGTTGGAAATTCTCCAATTTTACTACAGACTATTTCATTAAACATTTAATTATTTTGTTCACAAACATTACTATTGATAAACATTTTCACAGACGTTAAAATTCCAGAGCCTTATACTTCTTTACATTCTCTTACAACCATGCAGTTATTTTGCATCTCTTCATCCATTATCTATTTCTTTTCTTATTTCCTGCTAAGTAGTTGCTGAAATGTTCAGGCTAACTTATAAAAAAATGTTCTTAGAGAAACATGACACTTACTCCTTGGTACTGGTCATAAATTTAAAATGTAAAGTAATAAATTTCCAGGTTTTATTATCTGCTTCTTAGCAGAGCTGAGTTTAATTATTGAGGGTGAGCTGAGTTTAATTATTTGTTTATTTCATATATGACTGAAAGGATTAACGAGATATAACCAGAAAAGCAAAAGTATTCTAATATTTTTATTTCAATGCCACTATTGCTTTTTATTCTTTTACATGTTTCTGAGTACTAAGTCCCATTTAAGAGTGCATATTGTTTACCTTAATTAAGAATTGCTTAGAAGAGGAGGTACAGACTGTATTAGCAAATGCTCCTCCCACAGTATTTTCCCTTCCAATGAGTCTAGACTGTTGCTTTGGAAAGACATATTTCTGTCCTTTAATTTTGTTCTAGTGTTGATGTTAGTTGACAGAATACAAAACTTCTGTTGAAACAGTAAGGAGAGTTATGTGTTTTTTTCTTGGATGCTCCTTATAATTACATAGCAGAGCTTGTTTTAAAAAGCAGCTGCCATTCAGACAAGAAAGTGTGATTGTGCTCTTACCTACTGCAAAATTTTCGGAGGCTGTATTTCTAGTTCATGGAAACCTTAATCAAGTAAAAAGCAAATGTGATTTGATCCTATTATTTATTTCAACTTTTTAAAAAGATTACCAAAGAGAGAGTTGCATAATGCCATTTTGCAATTGGTAAACGTAAGCACAGAGAAGATACATTTTAAATATTTGCCCTTAGGCAGGCTAATATATTAGTACTGTTAGGAGATAGTGATCTCTAATGTTCTCATACAACAGTAGTAAATAAACAGGCTATCCTTAATTAATTTAGCGTGCATAGGAAAATGAAGATAGAGAGACGAATCCATGGTCTAGAGTGCTAGAAAAGCAGATGTAATATGAAATTATATCATTTTCAGAAGCTAGTGCTATGGAAATTCCAACTTCGTCTTGCATCTGTTCATCTGCTGCTTTACATTTTGCCATGTCATTCTTTGGGAGAGTGGCTGTAATGAGAAAATTATATGAGACAGTGTGTTCTTTCTTTATCATAATTATGTTGAAAAACAGCAAATTAATTGTTTGTAGCATCTGAGGTTTCTCAGCTTCCCTCATCATTGTATACATGTTCGTTTAATTTCAGATAATTACCTGTTGGCTATCTTTACATCCAAATCAACTGAAATACTGAAAATCATGAAGTTAAGATTTAGGATTTCCTCTGCAAGTTTTATCTAGTCTCTAGATAAACGCATTAGAATATATTTTTAGAATATTTAATATTGCTGTTTTCTCCCTAGGACACATATCTTATTTAGTAAATAGGTAGATATTTGACTATTTTTTCAGTGTTACACTCCCTGTTATTCCTAACTCACACCCAGTTTTTTCCCTTATTCATTGTCAGTGGATAGTCCTGTTGCAGTTTCTATTCTGACCAACTTCTTATTCCACCATCTTTCTTCCACATAAACCATATTGACAATGACCAGCATTTCCTATCCATCTATCAAGTAGATATCCCAAGCTGCATTTTTCATTTTCTTGTTGCAGTCTGCCTTCCTGATTGCTCCCCAAAGTCTGAGCATTGTTCCTTCGTCACCTGGGTCAGGAGATTGCCATACCATGTTGGACAAAAAGCCAAATTCTGGATTAGTTGAAGCTCATTATCATGTTTAAATCCTGTAAAGAGTCAAAGTATGTTAATGCAGCACTGCACTGAATCTACATTAATGTATGCTCTGCGGCCAGAGCTGCAGAATCATGGCTCTACAAATCATGTGCAGTCCCTGGGGGACCATAAGTGAATGGCAAGTCATGGTCAGGTAAAGCGTGCTTACTCTACTTTGCATGTTTACAGGAAGTATGGCTGCATCCTAAAAAGTTTTTAATAAAGTGTGTGTGAACCAGTCCTTTTAAGGAGCTTATATTGTAGCAATGTTTGATAGTTTTTCTTTTCTTTTCTTTTTTTTTTTTTTTTAACAGGAACAGCAAAAAGATGTCTAATACCACAACCAGGACATTGCAACATCTTACTCTTTTTTCTAAGTTATATGTTAACTAAGATATTATGTAACATTAAAATATTTATTCAGTTTTGACTTCAGAGACATTGTTCAGCGCTGGTTCAGTCTTTACCTGTATTTAAGAGTTCACATAGATATGTTCATTAGTAGCTTGAAAAATATTAGATACTCTAATCATCTGCAAATGGTCAAGAAGATAGCTGAACCAATCTTTGCAGCTTCTAGTTTGTTATCAGAAGAACCAGTCCCATTTCTTTCACTCCCCTATCCTCACTATGCAGTGCCACTTTGTACTGTCTGATGTTTATCTCTTGTGATCCTTTGGTAAGCCAGCAAAACTTATTTACTCAAAATCACCTCTCTTTTTAGGATGGACACAATATAATGAAATCTTATGTTGATTCATTCAGAAACTTCACCTGCATTTATATGGACAAATCTATGTATATGTAGGTGTAGTCAGATCATGATAAAACACAATGCCATATGACAGGCCACCTGGAGCCTGATAGAAAGTATATTTTGATGGAATTACTTGCTGCATGTGCAGAACTAGTTTAAATAATCCCTTAAAATCATGATAGTTACAATTCTGAAAGGAACAGCTTTCTTTAAGCACATAGGGACTCAGAAACTCCCCAAAAAGGGAAGTTCCCTTAAGGAACTGCAGGATTTCTTCTTGAATCTTTTGCTTTGAGATACAAAGATGAAAGATATTTGCCCTATTGGAGCTTCTGTGATTTATAGAGAGAAATTTATAAACTTTTACCTCAAAGAGAGACAAGGAAAATGGTTTTGTAATTGGTTTCCTATTACTAAGGGATCTTGTTCAAACCCCGAAAAATGAGCAGCTGTGACCCAATCTTGCAACAGGAGGAGGATTTTTATTTAGTGTTTTTTAAGATGAGTGATGGTTTCACTAATTTCTGTTGAACTGATAATCTAGATAGACATCTAGGATTTTTTTGGAAGGAAAAGTTTTTATTGAAGCCGTCATCTCAGCAATTTGTATATAGCTAGGTGTGCTAGCTGAAGAAGAATAAAAGGTAATAATAATTCCATTTCTAGTCTAAAAATAACAAAACTCTATGCATATACAAAATCTAGTCTTCTGAAAAAAACAAGTCTCAGCTTTTAGACTTTCTGAATCTGCAAAATCTGCGTATTCTGTTGCATAATACCTTTAACTCCTAGATAAGAATAAGAGAGGTCAGATGTTTATTTCTCAAGGAATATCACAGTACTTTGTCATCATTATACACCTGTTAGGGTCAGCATTATACAGGTCTCTCTGTGCCAGGGAGAACTTTTTTATTGCCTAATAAAACTAGATTAAGCAAGAGAAATTCTTGTAATGCAATTTCTATTACATAGGTATTCATAATACATAACACCTCGTGCTTATTTACATAGGCATTGCTCTTATCATATAGCCATATTCAGTATTTAAAAGCCAATGGACACAAATAGTATGATAAAAGGGTTAACATACCCAGTATTAAGTAACTGAATTTGCATTCAAGGTCTATCAAGCTTACCTTTGAACTGTCTTTAAAAAGAGCAAATGACAAAAAGAAAGACTAGAAAATTCCTTACACAGTAGGGAATAATTCTGCCTTTGTAAGAAATCCACTGCAGGTCCTCCTGGCCTTCTTTGGAAAGTTTACAGAGGATATTAGTGGGCATTTGTAACAATTTGTAACAATTTACAGTGATAACTGGGAAAAAATTCCACATATTTGATTGTAGTTTGAGTTTTTAGGAAGGAGAGCTGTTTGCCATAAACTGAGTAGCTGCCCTGCTTGGCTATGGATCAGGGAGGTGTCTGGCAGTTCTGTTAGTCACAGCATGAGGGAGCAAGGTGGCAGATGGAGATCAAAACAGTGATGGTTGGAGTTGATGCTCTTTATCTCTTCTGTGGATACCCCCAATTCCAAATATAAAAGGAGGTGAAGTACAAAAAAGGTTTAAAAGAGGTTTAAAACGTTAAAGGATTAAGAGATTTTTTGCCAGAGGACTGGATTATTAAGGGGTGTTTAAAATAATTTAAAGGCCTGTGGGCAAAACCAGCCTGGAGTCCCTACCTAACCATGTGATTGTTACAGGAGAAAGTCCAGACACCACACGCACCTCTAGAATCTACTGACCCTGACCAGTCTCACCCAGGGCATGCACACACTGCTCATGAGCCCAAGGCCTCCATTTCACCACAGCCCTAGACCATCATCTATCTTGCCATATGCTGGTCTCCATCCTGCCCTGCTGTCTGGGCAGACCTCAAACTCATATGGTAGTTAGTTTTCCTCCTGAACGTAGCTCTCCAATGTCCATTGCCCACTGTCTTCAGTCCTCTCTGCTGCATGGACTTCAGATTCAAGATGAAACTTGGTCTATAGTCCTACTTGTAGTCTCATCTTCTTTTGCTCTTGCCTGGGCCTGGTTCGTCTCTTGCCTGGGACTATTCATGGATTCTACTACTAACATCTGGTTCACCCTGCTATGACTATATCTGTGGGACCATGCTCTGGAATCACTCTTTACTCCTAGAACACCTAGTTGAAAGGAAAACCAGGACTTTGGAGCTCTCAGACAGAGGAAATGCAGAAAAAAACCTGATACCTAGTACCTTAAAATTCTTCCAACACTTGCTTTCTTCAGTGTTTTTCCACACGTGAAATGGAGTTGGAAGGGGTTTACTCCAAGGTTAATAATATTCATTGTTGCTTACATGTATATTCAGTGAATATCCCCAGTCTGGTGAAGTCCCTGCTGACTGGAAAAGAGGAAGGATAATCATTTTGGAAAAAAATGAAAATAAGAAAGACCCAGGGAACTACAAGCCAGTCAGTGTCATCTCAGTGCCTGGCAAGATAATGGAGCAGATCCTTGTGGAAACCATGCTGAGGCACATGGAAGGAGGTGATTGGTGACAGCCAGCATGGCTTCACTATGGGCAAATTGTGCCTGACAAGTTTGGAGGGCTTCTGTGACACGATTATAACATTGATGGATGAGGGAGGAACAACTGACAACATTTACCTGGTCTTGTGCAAAGCATTTGATACTGTTCCACACGACATCCTTGTCTCTGAACTGAAGAGACATGGATTTGATGGATAAATCACTCAGTGGGTAAGGAATTGGCTGGATGGTTGAACTCAAGAGTTGTGGTCAATTGCTCAATGTCCGAGTAGAGACCAGTGATGGCAACATCAATCTGTGTGGTTCAGTCAACATGCTGGAGGGCAGGGATGCCATCCACAGCAACCTGGAAAGGCTTGAGAGGCGTGTCTGTGTAAACCTTCGGAAGTCCAACAAAGCCAAGTGTGAGGTCCTGCACCTGGATCAGAAAAATCTCAAGCACAAACATGATCTGGGCAGAGTTAGATTGAGAGCAGCCCTGAAGAGAATAATTTGAGGGTGTTGGTGGACAAGAAACTACATTGTTCATTGTACTTTTCAAATCTTATTTTAAATTAAGAATCATGTTACAGACTAAATATTTCCAGAAGAGAAAAAAAATCTATGTTAAAGATGTCTCAAATTAAAAGGCAGCAATTCAGTACAAACCCATTTACAGTTTACAGTATAAACCCATAAGCAGGAACAGCCATGGAGATGGTAATTTAAACTGCTAAAAGCTTTCTTTCTGTTGAGGAATTTCTACAGAACAAATCTTGCATCAGGGCAGAAGTCAGCATATGTTGGATGAAGTTTGTACTGACACTCACATTTTTTTCTTTTGCTTTACTTGTTGAAATGTCCTTAACATTATAAGTGCTTTTCACTACTTTAAGAAATTGTAGATAAAGTAAGAAAGTATTATAAAATATAACTGCTTTTGAAGAGTAAGCTGTTATATTTATTCCATTAAGAGTTTACATGGGTTCAGTGATCAGCTGAACAAATTTGGGGAAAATGTACAATAAGGACTACTAAATGCAGAAATCCCAGGATGGTAATTGAAATACTGCAGATTGTTACCAGTACATCTTGCCTAGTCTTGTGTATCTCCTTAGGTAACTGTCACTTGCCAGTATCAGAAATTGGTTATTATTACAGATACAATCTGACCCAGTCTCTATGTTATGTGATAGAGTGGTGCAGAGGCACATCAGCTGGCATAGATATTCCTCTGTGGATCATAGGAGAGAACGGGAGTGAGTCTTAAAATAAATACAAGACTATTTTCTTATTTTGATAATTCATTGTTTTAAAACAGCACAGAAAGATAGTTCCACCACCAACCATGAACCTTGCAGTATTAAAACTGCAGTAGATCTTTTGGCTAAATCACAACTGGAGTCAAGACATTCATAGAAAGCTTGAAAACATCAGTGTTAAAAAGAGTACATATAACATGTCACTTTAATTTGAAGGGTATAGGGAACTCCTTTTAAAGTCTTGTGCTTTATCTAACAAAACTAATGTTCCAAAAAGCTACATAGCAACCCATGTGGTCAGCTCATCAGGCAAAGACATATGCATCTCTGACCTCTGTAATAGCTGTAATTTATAATTAATAATAGATGCAATTTCCCCAAACCTTGCCTCTCTTCCAAGAAACCTCCTTCCTTCTGCTGATATACGTGAAGAAAACAGATGGTTTTGTTGGCTGTGTATTTTGAAGTGATAAATTTATTCAAAGCTACAAGATTAGCTAGCTTTTCTTGATTTTCTTGATTTCAAAGGTCTAGTCACCTTTGATATCCAAGATTCACTTTCTACCGCATCTCAAGGCTTCTATTTTGCTAGTTAAGGCAATAGGCTAGAGCTGTCTAAATGATCAAGCACATAAACCAGGATTTTTAACACAGAGATTACACATAGCCCATGCTAAGATGAAGTCTGTGCTGAGGTTCTGAATAAAAAAGCATTCTCCATAGAGTGGCTTAACAAACCACTCCAGAGGTGATGCTTTCCAAGGTGAAGGGAGCATGCCATACTATGTGGTTCAGTGGCACATCTTTCCAGTCTTCCTGTTCCAATGCCTAGTTTTCAAGTTGAACTAAAACTGGGGTTAGTTGTGGAAAACAAAGAAATATGGATAGAAGAATATATTGTTTGTATGTTTGGAATTCTTCTTTATTTCTTCAGACTTCACTTCCTAAAGCACCACATACAGCTATAAAACTCCGACCTCACACTGAAGAAACAATTCTGCCAATGTGCAGAATTACTATTTTGAGTGAGCTGACTGTAATATCATAGTTTGTGTGAAATATCCTCATGCTACCTGCCAGAGAAAACAGATAAATTATTAAGAACACTTATCACTTGAACAAAGTCTGAAAGAATATTTGAACACAATCTGCAATATGTTTTTCAAAAAGCTTTAGAAACACTTTACAATTACTTTAAAAAGTAATTACAAAATTACAGATTCATAATAGGAATTCATTTGTTACTATGATGATTTTAATGTATTTTTCTAATATTTCTATTTCACTCATGTCACTTCAAGATAAAACCCATACCAAAGTTTTAATTTTCTTCATGCTACTATCATTTTGTAAGGAAGCAATATATACATCTAGAGCAGAAAAGCAACCCATATTTATATTTTAGTAGCAATCAGTTAAAGTCAGTATTGGATGCATATCACAAACCCTTGCAGCAAGCAGCTTTGCTCTTTGAAGAAAGCTTCATCTCACTTAATTTGGGGATCTCTGATTCTGAAATCAGGGCCTCAAACCATTACTCCAAATACATATATGCATAAATTTGAGAGGGCCTTTTCCTTTATAATAGAGTATTTATGATAACTCAGATTATATCAGAGAAGTAATTTCATGTTTACTACAGGAATGGAGAGCTTGCATGAATCAGTGATCTTTGGTGAAAAGTAAATTCACTTTTGGGTTCCCAAGTAGTGATCTATTATCTCACTAAATTCAGAAAGCAGTAAATCTGTGATACAGTTAAGATGAAATTACTAAACATCTTAGAATTTTTTTCCCTTTCATTGTTATTTTATTTAAATGTCGATTCAAATATATATCTGCAATGTGGCAACTCTGGGGTTAGTTCTGGAAGATGAAGAAATTTGGGCATCTGTTTACAAATAAAATTTGTAACTACGCTAGCATCATCCTCAGAGAGACAGAACTGAAAGATGGGGAAAAGTAGGTTCCTGTCCGCTTCCCAAGACTAACATCACCAGAAGTTAAAGCAGTAGCAAAGTTCACACGCGGACACACAGGCGCACACACACACCGGTAACAGCTGGCAACAGTGTGTTGCTCACCCTAAAGCTCGCCGCTCCAAAGCAAGTGCAGGCTCTGCTAAGGAAACACAGGAACCTTTTTCTCCTATCCGATCAAGGCTTTGTGAACGAATACCCTCCCTCCTGGGAAAATGTCCTCCGGGGAGTGCCCGTGAGCCGGGGCCAGAGGCGGGTCAGCGCGGCGGGTGATGCTCGGCGCGTCCCGGCGGGGGTCAGGGCCGGGGGNAGCAGCTCCTGCCGCGGCACGATGACTTCTCCCGCCGGCACATCGGGCCCCGGGAGCAGGAGAAGCGGGAGATGCTCCGAACCGTCGGGGTGCAGGTAGGCGCCGCGCGGGGCAGAGGCGGCGCGGCCGGGCCCCCCCCGCGCGGGCCGTGCCCCCC
>VWYI01015216.1:29524-61720 GCA_013399455.1 Anthoscopus minutus
GGACCCTCCCGGTGCGAGCTGTGCCGCCCCGCGGGAGCTCACCACGGCATGCGGGCGCTTCTTGCAGAGCGTCGAGGAGCTGATGGACAAAACCATCCCGGCCAGCATCCGCCTCCGGAGGCCGCTGAGGATGGATGACCATGTCTGTAAGTGACCGCATGGCCCGGGGTGCTCCCGGACCCCGCGGGCCCTTCCGGCCGCCAGAGCCAGTGGGGGGCGGGGGGGACTTCGGGGTGCGCACCCCCTGTCCCCGATGTCCCCGCTGGTGCATGTAGCGGTCTGATCTTACTTCCCGAGTAGGACTGCCGAGTAAGACTTAAAGAAGCGCAGAAGCACAATCACCGGCGCTTCATTATTCTCCGACCAACTCCGTAGAGTAATTTGGCTGCTGCGTTTATTTCTCTTCCCTTGGAAATCGGTAGGAAAATGTGTGTAGCCGACGGGGGCTGCTCGAAAACCCGGTTTGGAGCTCAAGTGTTCCGTTGACTTCTCTTTGTCCCAAGAGCCTGATGTGAAGGGAAAAGTATGACTAAAAATCGTCCCCCTAGTGCCGACGGTAGCTTCAAATGGGCCACTTTCTTTTGGTGGTTCATATGTATCTGCAGGATTTCTCTGTTATTCCACCCACCGACCCCCCCCCGCAACTCTCCACGCCCCCATTAGTAGCCTGCATATTTTCATAACACGAAAAATTTGTGTCTCTATATTATGGATGTAGAGTAGATTAATGGCCACAATTTTAAATCTGTCTAATTGAGTGTTATGGGTAAACTGTAGAAATACTAAACATCCGAGTCAGCTATTGTGGCACTACCCTAATTCTGCAAATTGCTGTAGAAACTTTGATGTGGTTTCATGAGGTTTTAGATACTAACGTTTTTAAGAGTTAGCAAGCACACATTACATAACTTCTACCTGAATAACTGCATTTTTGAGTGATAATCTGTGAACATGATGCTGGAACTGCTGTAAGTGAAAGAAACTCTTAAAAATCCCCAGGGCTAAACAATTACACAAAGCTAACAAAGCTCAATGACCATTCAGATATGGGATCCGGTTACATCAGTATGAACTTTATTTTTTTGTCACAATCCTTTGCCTGATTTGTGGAAAACTTGTTTCGTCTTGCTGGCATTTTCTCATTGCTTATCCATGTGCTGTAATTTGAGTGTAAACTTCAGGCCTGCAGCTCCGGTGAGGTTCCTGGCCAGTTCAATCTGGTTACTCTGAGATGACATCACGCATGAGAGGCAGCACCACAATGAGCAGTTAGGAAAGCTAGACCCTGAAAAGACAGATTCTAGCCAGGAGGGATACAACAGGGACAGATAGTTTCTACATGTTTTATTATTAGTACAATGGTATTTCAATCTTTGGTAACATTCTATCTTGCTAAAATGGGGAGAGGCTGGGTAGAGAGGCAGAATTTAACAACCTTCCTGTGTCTGTAAAATTGATGAAAGTACTGCTTAGCATATTTCTGTATGGTTAATGTGTTTTAATCAAAGTACTCCCTGAGTAAGAAGTTATTTTCACTGACCTCAAAGAAAATAACTTTTTAGGTTATTAGATTTTTAGGTCAGTAGAAGGAGTGAAATGCAGTTTGTCCCTAATAATTGTCTTAGAAACCTTTCTAGTTCTTTTAATAATTATTTTTTATTATTAATTAATATGATTCTATTACGAAATTTTACTTCACCAAAATGTGCATAAAAGTGATACAGGATAGTGGGCATTAAAATACGTATACATTATTGAAAACTAACCTGGTGATGTCAGCCTAAGTCACAATCTTGATGCAGTGCTCAAATGCTCATTTTCATAGTAATTTTGAGTGGATGTCTCCTACACAGCAGTGCATTAGTTGATGTCCTGTTGTAGGCAAGTTCTCACTGTGCAACAGGATCTCATTAGCTAACAGTGTATTTAGTTCACTGGCATTTTGCTCCACTTGCTATGCTGTTCTTGTTCCCTTAGAGTAAACTTTGAAAGAATGTGACTGTGATGCAGAGTCTTACATTGCACAGCATGCAACAGTGAGTTTTCAAAAGAGATGCTTGCATGAGGTACAGAAAACTTTTTCTCTGTACATGACTGTGTTTTTCTTCTGCAGCCAGTGTGCTGGACCGTCTTTTATAGTTTAATGTGTAGTTGTCTGTCACTGTTTTTCTCTTACACTGGTAGCAGAAAATTCCATAGCTTTTAAAAGAAAAGTTAAAAGCCTCAGCTTAAAATTGTGCAATGTCACATTGAACATCTTGTACCCAGGACATTGTAATCTGAGCGAAGCTTGCTTCCTTTTTAATGTATCATTAGAGAGAGCACTTTCCAATCACCACAGTGCTTGCTATGGATGGGCCATTATTTCTCTATCATATACCTTTTCCTAAAGAGAAATAGGAAATTGGGAAGTGTCATAAGAACTATGTTCTATTTTAATTTAAACATTTGCTTTTATTTGCAAGATTGCTCTCACTGTGTCTCTAACTCACACATGGAAAGAGAGAACAGAACATGGGAATGCAGAGTATATCATTCTGTGAACTTCAGCATTTTTAAGATTTATAATACAAATACAGCAATTTCCACTTGTCTTTATAACTCAAAAATGTAATCATAGTGACTCCACAAATTGGCGTGCAGCTGGCCAAATGAGCAGTGCTAGAGCTACTCCTTTATAGTAACAAAGCTGAGCTTACATTGGAGTCTCATTTAAGTCAATCCTTACAAATAGCATTAGACATGCTGTTCAAGAAAACTACGTACCCACCATAAAAAGCATGTCTGTGTATCATAGGTCTCTGCAATTACATGTGGGTGTTTTGGAAAACTTCCAAAGCTGTCATACACATCTCAGGTATGTATATTTGATGTGTACATTTGATATATAATCTTCAAGTTTTGATTAGGTGTGTGTCACTAGAAAAGAGTTCATTACAGATTCTTCCATTGATAATCTCACAAGATGTCTAAAAGAAGGAATATTAATCAAATGTGTGTAGCCATAGCAGAAAAAAAAAATAAAAAAGAGGCTCCTGTGGATGGAGCTTGTGTTAAAGAGCTTGTTTATACGGCATTGCATATTCCACGTATGATAAATAAAACTTCTGATTATAGTAGAAGCACACTCTTTTTGTATCTGTATGGTCTCTCCTAAACATTTTAGCACAGACCTACTCTTCAATGGACGAATGAAGCTTCATTACTGTCCCTGAAAGACATAACATATATATATAGAGAGAAGGTCTTTAACCTTACTTAACTAGACATTTTCTGAGTTTAGGCAGGCTCTGCAGAGGGATCTGGAAAGGCTGGACCATGGGCCAAGGCCAGTGGTGTGAGGTTCAACAAGGCCCAGGGCTGGGTCCTGCCCTTGGCTCACAACAGCCCCAGGCAGTGCCACAGGCTGGGGCAGAGTGGCTGGGAAGCTGTCCAGAGGAAAAGGAGCTGGGGGTGCTGGTGACAGCAGCTGAACATGAGCCAGCAGTGCCCAGGTGGCCAAGAAGGCCAATGGCATCCTGGCCTGTCCCAGCAACAGTGTGGCCAGCAGGAGCAGGGCAGGGCTTGTCCCTGAACTCAACAGTCGAGTTGTGAGGCCACAGTTTGAATTGTGTGTTGTTTTGGTCCCCTCACTACAAGAAATACATGGAGGTGCTGGAGGGTGTCCAGAGAAACTCTGCAAAGCTGGTGAAGGGTCTGGAGCACAAGTCATGTGAGGAGCAGCTGATGGAGTTAAGGCTGTTTAGGCTGGAGAAAAGGAGGCTCAGGGAAGACCTTATTGCTCTCTGCAATTGCCTGAAAGGAGTCTATAGCCAGGTGGGGATTGATCTCTTCTCCCAGGCAGCCAGTGACAGGACAAGAGGAAGCTGTCCTGTGGGAAGTTCAGCGTGGACATCAGTAAGAATTTATTCACTGATAGGGTGATCAGGCATTAGAATGGACTGTGTAGGGAGGAATACAATTCCTGGAGGTGTTGAAGGAGCTACTGGATGTGGCACTTAGTGCCGTGGTTTGTATGACAAGGTGATAGTCAGTCATAGGCTGGAGTTGGTATCTTGGAGGTAGGTGTTTTTCAACCCGAATGATTCCATGATCTATTTTTCATAAGTCTGAATGACTAGCCAGTCTGGTAAATGTGCATCTGTACTCTAAATGCCTTTTCAATAATTATTAGTGTTATCTGTATATATGAATATTTTTTTTCTTGTACTGCCATTGTCAGTGATGGAGGAGAGAAGGGCTGTAGCTTGTACTAAGAGGTTTCTGAAATAAAATCCTGTTTATGATCTGAAAGATGACAGAACTAGCTATGTCCCTTTCGTGTCAAAAAAAAACGAACTAAAAAAGCAAGCCATTTTATAAGTGCCTCTTGCCATGAGCCTGCTGACTGTGTGGTAAAACCATCTGAACATGCCACTGAATTCCAGTAGGGGTGGAAAGCAAAATGTCTGATTTCAACTAAGAGTCAATTTCAATCCTGTACCTCAACTTATTTTGTAAGATGGGCTTTTTTTTGCAGATTTTTTCTGCTGATACAGTTAAGAAAAACATTGTTTGAGCATGTAACTTCTAATCAGTCAATATTTACAACAAGGCTAGACATCTGTTTGATCCTTAATTGGGATCAGCTGGTATTACAGAGCTTTATTCCCAGGGTTACAGTAAGTAAACTTGAACAATCAACTTTTATTTAGGTATTGAAGGTGCTTTAGCACATATGTCATGATTGGCCCATTTGAAGTAAAGGAATGTTTTATCTTATATAAAAGTAATGCTCTTTATTTTATCCCTACAAACCTACTGTCTATGTCAGTCACAGTCATCCCTGCCATGGTATGTTCATCTTTATATGTAATGGATAGGTCTTGTGCATATGTTTGTATCTCTGCTTTTTAGTTCAGGATTTGAATTTTTAAAAGGTTAAATTAAAAAATACTTCTGTGAACTCCACTACAATTTTTTTTCTCAAATATTCCGAGGTACATTCTCAAATTTTAGAATTTACCAACATTAGTTCCTAAAATCTTGAGAATGCAACTGAGTCTCCAGTCTAAATGTTGTTAGAAGCAATACTGTTCAGAAGCAGTTAATGTTGTAATAAAGACTATTTCAGTCTCCAAATTAACAGCTCTTTTTACAGTGAATCTTCTTTAAAAGGATTTTTTATTTTAAATTCCAGTTAAAAATTAATTCTGGGTGAATTTATAATCATCTCCTAATGTCAGTCAGATTTTTAAGGCAAATATAATCATTTCAGGTTCCCTGCTGCTAGCATCCAGGCAGTGTGATTATGGTGACTGTGGTAGGGGTAATTGTTGCTCTTCTGAGTGTTGCAGCACATAGTGCAGAATCTGCATTACCACCCAGGACACTTTGCTCCTCATGCACTTGGAGGCTACTGCTCTTTTTTTCACAGGCTGCAGCCCTTGTGGCTAGAACAGGGGAAGGCATCTTGCTTCTCTCAGCGTGCCCCTGCTGTGGCTCCTGGCAGCATCGGGGTGCATGTGCTGCCCAGGCTGGCTGGGTGAGTGCAGGTAGCCTGAGTGCAAGGACAGGAAGGGACAGGGCACCATGCCTTGCTGCCCATGTCTTGAAGTTATGGACACAGCACCTTGAAAATGCACTTTCTTTGTGCTGTCCTACAGCACTATTACTATGTGTCTGACAGTGCTTTGGCACTAGTTTTCTTCAATAGAATCTGTTTTGTGGGGGTTATTTAAGAGATTGAATTAATTATTTAAGTAAGAGGAATAAATGAATCCCCCTTTTTTCAGCTGTTATAAGGATCTTGCTTCCTTGATCTCAGAGGCTAGATTTTTTTTTAACATCTGATATAAAGTGAATAAAAATATATCAGATAAATAATGGCCTTCTTTTTATTGCATGGTTCAAACCGAACATGCACTTGAACTGCTTTTGTATTTTCTCCACTCGCCTTCTCTAGTACCATATTTTGCAGGAATCCCACAAGTTCAAGGCAACTTTATGGTGCTAACTACAAAAACACTGGCAAAAATAACAGTGTACAATTTTGTGGTCTGATAATTCAGTCTCTTTTACTATTTTTGTGATATATTCTGCCTCTGCTACCTGTAGATGTAGCAATCTGAAAGTGTTCTTGCAGAACTTCTCAGACCCCTGGTAAGTTTTCTCCAGTTAAGAGATAGGAGTACAGCAAAAGCAGTGGACCTTGCTCTGAGTACTGTCTTTGATCATAATTTCTAATGAGTTGATGAGGGGAATAAAGATCAACTGCAGCGACTTAGCTGGCAATTTTCTTTTTGCTGAACAAGGTTCTTAAAGAATTTTTATTGTACATCCAATAAAATGAGCTTATGATAAAGGCATTTCAATTGCTTTTTCTTAGAACACTGGAAACAAACAGCTGAGTGTGAGGGTGCCTAGAGTCCAACCATCACTGAAATATTGTAAAGTTTTCTTTCTGTTTTATTTCTCCATTTTTCTTCCTAATCTCATTGCTCAGAGAATTAAAAAGAAATTAGTAACACAACCAAAAAATATATCAAGTTGTGTTTTTTGAACCATGTAATTAAAGTTTTTAGGAATTCTTTATGTTTTAGTTTTAAATAAATTAGTAACTATTTAGAATAATACAAGATTTTCACTACATATTCTCCAAGTTATATGCTTTATACAGAGGAAAACGTCTGTTATTTTCAGAGTTTGGTGACAGTCTTGGGGACCAAAATGGAAATGTAGTAACTTCATTATGACTTTGAAAATTAATTTTTAGGCATACATAAGATCACTCTTGTGTTTCACATTCACTGGCCTTTGCATTAGCATTAGTCATTTACGAAATGATCGATAAAGGGTTAGCCTCCTTTCACAAAGGGAGTTATGTTAACATTATGGGAATACACTGTTGAAAACTAGGCTTGACAGAGTGGGAAATAAGGCTACTGACAAGAGACACAGTACTGGTGGAGACCCAGGTCAGCCTCCAGCACCTGCCCAGAGCTCTGCTGTGGGCTAAGAGCAGATTGCTCAGGGCTTTACCCAGTCAGAGCATGAAACCTTAAAAGATGGAGACCCTGCTCTACTGCTGGACTATCCCCATGGGCCCAGCTCTCCTCATCTCCAGTGTGAGCCTCTGGCCCTCCAGGTTTTCAATTCTATGCATGCACTGCTGTTAAGAGCCCGGCTGCATGTCCTCCATCCCCTCCTGTTGGTGCTGGGGGCACTGGTAAGAATGATTTCTTTCATTGCCTTGCTCTCTAGTCTTTGGACTGCCAGCTATTAATTTCTCTCACCATTACCTACATCAGTCTTACTTGAATTCGAAACCCTATGAGTGTAAAATAAACACTGAATTCATGAAGTCTTCATGGATTTATGTTTGGTAATAGATATACCGGCCTAACAGATAACTCAGGGGCTATTGACTTCACTTATTCAGGACTGCTGTTATATTTATGAGCTGTCTTCCTAAAGACCTACTGTGATGACATTCTTCAAGGCAGTAGAAGGCAAAGGGTAAGGAGCCTTTATCCCTGGTCACTTCAAAGAGGTGTGTCAAATGTGGGAGATATACATTTGAGCTCTACTGCTCCCATTGCCCTTACAGTGAACAAAGGAGCAGGGTAACTAAGGTGAAGCAGGAGTGGAAGGAGTATGCTCTCCAGTATTTTGCCACCTTGGTTAAAATTAGCATTGTAACTGTCCTCACAGGTAGCTCATTAAATGTGCTAATTAAAAATACATTCAGTCTTGGAGCCTTTCGGTGTAGGTTCTCTAGATGGAGTGTGGTTCTACCCTTATGTTTGATCTCTACCTAAGCTTCTTGCTCACTGGGTTTTTGGTTTTGTGCCTTCAATCAGTTTGGAAGCGGGTTTATTTAAGAGATCTCCAGCACAAGCTAAGTGGCTGCTTGTTAGCTACAATTGCTGAGAAATAACTCTAGAAGAAAAGCCCAGTTGGGCAAACAAAGGAAATGTTATCTGTCAAACTATGCAGTATTTGTGGTATGTGTTTACTGCAGAAACCGCACTTAGTGCATTTTTATGTGTGACATTGAGCCAGCAAGCAAGTTAAATGATAGCCAACTTCTGCCTTCAACTGCAATTTGGAATTAAACAAGGAAATTCATTACCATTTCCAAGAAATCATTGATGTCTGAATTATGCAAGAGTGCAAGCCTCTGTCTGAAATTGCAACCAAACTGTCTTTTATCAAACATTTTGCAAGTGGTAGAGAGAGGTCTCTACAGTGTTAGAGCTCACTTAAAGAAACAGCTGCGTCTGTCTTATTATAAACTCTGTGGGAAGAGTTCTGGAGAATGGAGTTTTTCACTACATTTTAGAAACTTTGCTCTGAACACTGCCAAACTGTCAAGCCTAATAAGCATATAACAAGTCTTCAGGGAAAAAAAAAAGGCCATTTACTGAAACTAAGAAATCAGTCTTCATACATCAGTTCTAATGGCAACACTGAGTAAAGGCAGAGAAGAAACTTTGAAATGAGAACTGAACATCAGTAAAAATACTCTGTGAAAGGTGTAATGTGACTGTGGAAGAAATTAATTGAAAACCTGGAGATTTTTGGGAAAAAAAATTGTTTATGCATGAAATGCGATAGTAGCAACTTGAGTAAAAGGAAAAAAACAAGTTTTGAAATGGGAGCTGAAGTTCTATTATCCTTATTTGTCATTGCACTAGAAATTAATTCAAAACCTAGATAATTATTTGCCACTACATTCTAGAAAATTAACTATTCTGACTTAATCTTTCTTGCTGGAGTAACTTACAGAGAAGAAATAGATGTTGAGGCATCCAGGGCCCAAGGTATTCTAATTCTGTGATTAGTAGCGTTATATGACAAAGTGTTACCTTCAAGTTGTGGTGCAGAGGGAACAGAACTTGGTGTAATTGTCCCATGACAGCAAACTCTGAGGTCAGATTTGGAGGAAGAATTAAAAAACATCTGCTCCCCTCACCCAGGAGCATTGGTGTCCAGTTCTACCCAGGTCTGTTAGGTTGGGATGACTTATCTCTGCATGATCTTAAGACAGTCCACTGACAGTCTTTCTACATCCTCAGCTACTAATAAATTTTAAAGATACTATACTTTGGCAGATGTTTGTAGCATTATTCATTGACTGCTAGGAACAGGTTGACTGTGTGTGATTTTTGCACTTTCAGGACACTGAGAAGTAAGAGCAAAGAGTAAACTACGGTTGGGGGAGAGAGGGAGTGCAAATGCTTTCATTCTGTATATTTCAAAATCATTCTTTTGTAGTGTCTTCAGACTGGCAGATTCATTTGAAAGTTACTCTCATTTGGAATATCTTAAACTAGAAATACTCTTACTAACACTTTTTTTTTTAATAAACTGGTGAAGCATGCTAGAATTGAATTTAAAAGAACTGTTCTGTTTCAACAGCAATTTAGGGAAAGTTTGAGAAAATAAAGTTCTATAAAACTAAGAAATTATTCCTGGGTGTTTGGTGTAAGCCCAGTTGTGCAAATATGACTCCAGTAGAAATGCGAAATGACAGCTGTGGATGGCAGTGGCTTCAACCAGTGTAGATTCTGCATGATTCAGCTAATAAAAAAAATGTTTCCTGAGGTACTTTTTAATGCATGTGCAAGATGAGTCACTTCTGAGTTGAATGTAGAACTCAGAAGAGACCCATCCCATCTTGCGCATGCATTAAATTTTTGTGGTATTGATGCTATATATCTATAATTTAGCACTTTTTTGTGCTATTGT
This sequence comes from Anthoscopus minutus, assembly GCA_013399455.1. Lineage (NCBI taxonomy): Eukaryota > Metazoa > Chordata > Aves > Passeriformes > Paridae > Anthoscopus > Anthoscopus minutus. The sequence continues at coordinate 39,257 of VWYI01015216.1, forward strand.
ATCAGCACAAAAGATCTCCTTCTGCCCACAGCTGTTTCTCTCACTATTCTTTCCTCATGCTTTGGAACCCAGTTATTACTCAAGTGTTGCATTTTCCAGAATTCTGGCAGAATTTAAACTTTCCTAGAATATTTTACCAGGTTATTAGTTTATCTTTGCTGTTCTTGGCTTGCACTTTATTCTGCTACTGTTTATACTTGCACCACCAATGTTGTTTTTTTTCACACTAGGGTAGAAGACATTTCAGTTAAAGACTGTTACTGTTATATGTAGCTGTAGCCTTCTGACACGATTTCTCTCCAATTAGGTGAAAATGAGATCCTTGAAACTCTATACAATATTGCAAGCAAGAACAAGATATGGCGGTCCTATATAGGCATGGGTTATTACAACTGCTCAGTGCCTCAGCCCATCGCACGCAACTTGTTGGAGAATGCAGGATGGTAACGTACCACATTTTATTGTTAAATATATAAGTAACCTTTTGTCCCACAAACCTATTTTTTTTTTTACTAAGGCTTTAATATATTTGGTAATGATGTGTATCCTACTGTGTAGGATCTCTGTTGTTCATGCTCAAGCTAGAAATTTACTTTAGAAGATGCTTTTTTCTGTAAAATATACCTCTGGTTTTGCAACTTCTACTTACAGCTCCTATATATTATGAACTAATACAAGATTTCATGTTTGCTTTAAGGAAGTGTACTGACTTAACCTCCTGAATGAAAGTAATTCTTCCTAACTTTTGCCTAAATTAAAAGCAGCTCCCTCCGCCACGGGTGTACACAATTTGGGTGGAGGTAGTTAAATACTATGCAATACTGTGATCATGATTTTCTGATGAGGAAGTAAGAAACTTGTAAGGAAGTAGAAAATTCTATTTTCTTAGTATTTCATTCTTTCTTTCTTTTTTTCTTTTTTTAAACCAGAGACCTTCAAGGGTTTGAATGTTTATTCATGAAATGAGTTCTTGTCTGATCAAATAATTCTCTAGTGAACAGCAGTGACATTGAACTACCATAATATGATAACTCATTTATGAAAAAACTGAGAATAGTGTACATAGTTTTGGTCATCCAGTTGGCATTTCAGTTCTAAAGAACTGTAATTCAGAAATGATGCAACAGGAAAAGCTTAATTTCATGTGGAGTCTCATGTTCCAACAGACTGAATGTCACCCTGCATTTTCTCATTTAGTTTACAAGTTCCCCTATTACTAGTCGCTAAGATCTTCCTTTTATTACTATATTAAAATTATAACTGTCACCTTTATTACTGAGTAATTTTTATTTTAGCAAAATCTTGTATTGTATTTAAAGGTTTTATATATTTTTTCAAAAGTCCAAACAACAAAAAACCCCACAACAAACCAAACAATCGTATGACTACTCATTGCAAAAAGTCATTGCTACTTAGATGTTATGTACTTTCTATACTTTGGGTTACCATAGATGGGTCTACTTATCTGTAGACCTCTAAGTCTTGTTTATTTTTAGATTGGTTTGCTCTGTTTGCTTCACTTGTGGAAAAACTGCAGGGTTGGAAGTCAAAAGAATCTATGAAGTACATCCATTCAATGTTTTATTTGGCCTTGTGACATATTTTTTGTGACATATGCAATTTAAATATTTCAGTACAATACCAGGGAACAAATTATCAGTTGACAGAAGCAAAAACAAGAACAGTTAGAAAGTAAATGGAACAAAATGAACTGCAGACATTTCAATCCTAAAAAGTTAAGTAGTGTTAATGAAACAACTATGAAAGTCTGTTCAGAATGTGATCTTGCTCTGTCCAGTGAAGTTGAACTAAATGGCTAAAAGCTAAACTATTAGATAGCTAAAGTGAAGGCTAAAATGCATGTGTGCTAAAGCAACTATGCAGGCTTTATGGAAGCTGTTTAAGAAATCAGGCTTCTCACTCTGCTGAGTGTGTAACACTTCCCGTGCTGACACACTTCACTTTGCAGCTCCAAAGGAAATACTACAAGCTCAGGCTTATTTCTTCTGATCTATTGTCTCACTTACATAGCTTGTGTTTGCTTTGCTTGGCATTTGTTAGAGCAACTGAAAGTCTCCCGAAGTTCAACTTACTTTGTTCCTTTACCCCCAGATATAAAATATGTAAGAATGCAAACCTGTACCAAGGATGCTTGCAGTCTTCACATCTCTAGTGTAAATTATTAAACTCCTGGTTAGTAACCTTCAGAATTTAATGAAAGTGTTGCATTCTGAAAATAATACATACTATGCAAAAATTACTTTCAGAGAGTTTGCTTTCAAATTGCTTTAAAAAGTCACTTACCATGTAGTACAGATTCAGGCAGATCACAGGATGCAGACTAAGGCCAGATATTTTATTTGAGGAAAACATGGAGATATAGAATCAATTAAAATATGTAGATGATTGAAAATGCCAAAAAACCCGTTTAAAAGGAGTGTTTAACTAAGTGTTCTTACGTTATAAGAGGTGTTTTTATTGTAGAAATGTTAAGTTTCATAGTAGTTTGTGGCAGTACTGGAATTCAAGATTTCTCAGTTGATTTTTTTTCCATCTTTCTGAAATTGATTTGTTTTAGTTCAACTGTATTGACCATTCAAAACCATAACATTAAATTCATAAGACTTCATTAATTTTGTTTTGTAATATAGTGCACTTTCTCAGCTATGTAGAGCAGGAGTTCTCTAATGCATTACAATTAATCACGATGTTTTAATTCTTGTTAGTCTAATTCTAGTTCCTTTTGCAAGTGAAAATACAGGACGTGGCCCTGAGGTGAAATAAAATGAGAAAACACAGTTGTAAAACTTTAGGGACAGAGGGGTTTCTTCTACCAATCAATGAAACTTAATGCTCAAGCAAAGGTGTTTGGAATAATTATTTTTATTGAAGAGAACCAGAGTGGGCAGGACAGAAAAGAAATCTTAATACTCCCAGACCTGAAAGTTTATTTGGCAAACTGAGCACTGGGTTTAGCTGCTTCGGAGAAAAAATGGCCCTACTATTGGGATTAGCAAGGTTGCATGCAGCCTCACTTGTGAACTATGCAGTCATATGATGATAGTTACTTCAGTGCTGGAACTGCCAAAAAAATGAGAAAAGGCCTACAGGTTTTAGGAAAAGCATCGATATTTATGTACTCTATATGCAGCTATTGCTTTCTGTTACTGTTCTGTTCTTTTACTGTACTGAATAGTGTGTGTGACTAATTCAAGCAGATGTTTCATTTAATCACAGTAAATACGTTAGCATTATATGTTACACTTTGAGTTCACATATTAAATATGTCCTTCTTCTAGCCTTTGTGCTCGGTTCAGGAGTTTTTTCCTACTTTCTCTCTCACCTTACTATTTTGTTGCTTCTCTCATCTTGCTGAATACCAAGTTCTCCGGCTTGTTTTTATAAATCTTTGATTTTTACCTTCTATTGACTTTATATGACTTGAGCTTCCAAATGCAGTAGTCTTTCTGGAAAGCTTATACCTTCTCTTTGTTTTTCAAAAGTCTAAGACTTACTACTGCCCTTTTAGGGGAAACTACTGCCCCGTTATGGAAACAAAATTCTGTTTTTTTCCATCGCTGGAAAACAGAAGCCACAAGTGTTTGCACTTACCACTTGTTTCTGGCTGCTACTCTAAATTCAATCTGCTGTAAAGTCTGTCCTGAACTTCTGTGTAATCCAGTGCCCAAATTTCCAGCTGTGAGAAGTGAGAGGAGAGTCTGACTTCTGTTTTTGCCTTTCATCCCGGGACCCATGTTGCTTTGTTTTCTGGATTGTTATAACGGAATGTTTTCCTTAGATTCTTGTGTTTTGAAGGTTTTGCTTATATTGCCACTACTGTTTTGTTCACCAAATGACAAAAGATAAAACTTACATCAGTCTGACTTCCCTCCACTAACTTATATGGAAACTGATATTTCACAAGAAGTTGCATACTTCTGAGCTTGATTCTGTGAAGTGCCCAAGTGTCTTTCCTCTTAAAAGGGTGGAGAAGACTTGACAAGTAAGGGTCTTCAGAAACAGAATTGAAAATTTGTGGCAATATCTAGATATGATTGAACAAAACATTTTCCTTTGAATATTGTGACTTGATTTCATTCTTCTGCACTCAGCATCTACTTACTCTGGCCCTTCTCCGTAATGTCCTCACACCTCTGTTTTAAAAGTAATTTTTCTTTCAAAATGGAGAAACAGAATTCTTGTCCTGTAAAGAGTCAGCACCAGAAGATAAAAATTACAATGTCTGAAAATAAGTGTATTCTAACAAATTTCCATATTAATGAATTACACTTTACAACTGACTTTTTCTGTGATACAGTTCAGTTATATATTGCCATAACTTTTTTACACATTTATTTTCCTTGGCCCAAACTCAGAACTTTATTTTTACAGGGTTACCCAGTATACTCCTTACCAGCCTGAGGTGTCCCAGGGCAGGCTGGAGAGCCTCCTAAATTACCAGACTATGGTATGTGATATCACAGGAATGGATGTGGCTAATGCATCTTTGCTGGATGAGGGGACAGCTGCTGCAGAAGCCATGCAATTATGTCACAGGTACTGTGTTTAAATGTATGGTTAAATCATAGAAGGAAGTAATTTTGGAATTTGAAGGCGTCTATCCCTGGGTAGGCAATGGGTTGTATTTGAGTGTGGTTGCCTAACTGTGAGCAGTTCACTGAACAGCTAGAGTCCATGTTTCCATGCCCTCAATGAAGTTCCTAGTGTTGATGTAAATATTTAACTCAGACATTTAAGGCCTTCAGAAAACTGAGGACATAGGAGAAATTCTACAGGAAGGAAGTCTCACCCTTGTTGGAGGAAGGTTGGGCTAGAGAACACTTAAGCAAACTGGACTTACACAGGTCCTGACGCCAATACCAGATGCCACCCTGGGTTGTCTCTGAACAGCCTCAGTGACAGGGAGAGGTGCCTCAGCAGTGGAGCAAAGCAAATGACACTCCTGTCTGCAGGAAGGGAGCAACGAAGATGTAGGGAATTACCAGCCAGTCAGCCTCACCTCGATCCTCAGTGAGGATGGAACCACTGCTAGCCCTGGAAACCATTTCCAGACATGTGAGGGACAAGAAGGATTGGCAGTCACAAGCATGAATTAACACAAGAGGTTGACCAACCTGATAACTTTCTACAGTTAAGTGACTAGCTTGGGAGGAGAGAGCAGTGGGTCTCTCTCAAATCTCCACAGAAAAACCAAAGATCATGGGCTAGACGAGGAGGGAGAGAGATAGGTGGAAAACTGTCTGAATACTGGCCCAGGCGGGGCTTGTCAGTGACATGGACTCTAGGTAGAGGTATGTTATTATAAGCTAGTGGCAACAGTGGTTCCAATTAATGTATGATGGGGCAGACTGTATCCTCAGCAAACTTGCTGATGATGCAGAACCTGGAGGATCAGCTGATAGACCAGTGAGTCATGGTGCCTTCCAGAGGGATGTGGACAGGCTGGGGAAAATGGGTTTACAGGAACCTTGTGATGATCAACAAGGGGAAGTGCAAAGCCCTGCAGCTGGGGGAGAAGCAGCCCAGGCATGTGGGATATGTGATGGAATCTGGCAGGCTGGAAAGCTGCTTTGCTGAAAAGGCCTTTGCAGGGTTTGGGTGACGCCAGACTGAGCACAGTCCAGCAGTGTGTACTGTCTGGTGGCCAGCAGGCCAACAATCTCCTGAGCTGACTAGCAGGAGTTCTGCCAGGAGGCCAGGGAGGGATCCCTCCTTCTCACCCTGATGAGTCCACATCCCACAGTGCTGTGCCTACCTCCCAGTACAGCAGAGACATGGACATGCTGAAAGGGTCTAGTTGCCCCACTTAGGGTACCAGCCCAGCTAATGGCACCCAGACACATACCTGCTCCCACTGATACCACTGCAGATACAAGAGCCCCTATTGGTTCATGTGCTGCTCCAACTGCTGGCACTCACTCCATTCCACTCAGTCCAGTCTTTCAGTTGCTGCACTATGGAAAAGTGGATTCTTTGTGGTCTGACTCCAGTGGCACTCACACATACACACATACACAGAGAATACAGAGTCCCCTTACCCATGAAAGGAATCAAAAAGGCATTTAACAAGAATATAGACTTCACTAGTTAGGTGCAAGAGCTTCAGCAACAACCATTTATACACGACTGTCCCACCCTTACACCCCTACACTTGTTGCTCACAGAATCCCTTGGCTGTATTATTTTCCTTCTAAACATCTCATAAGTCATGTTTGCAATCCCCAGATGCTCTTCTCATGCATCCCATTATGTCTACTTGCCAAGTGGGGGGTAGCATCAGATGGTGTGCCTGTTTGGGTTCATTAATAAATTAGTGGTCCCACTTGCCTGGTGGCCTCTTTGCTCCTCTCCCTTTGTGGAGATGGGTCTCTGTTGGGCTGATTTTCCCTGAGAAGCACCTGGGAGCAGCAGGGACAGGGTGTTACTTGGGCTCCTGTCATTGCCTCTCTGTGGGGTATGCACAGCACTTTTATCACATCATCTAATGGCCTGAGTCTCTTGTGTCCATGAAAGTAGAGGGTGTGCATAATCTTTTTCCATCAGTGATTATAAGAAGCCTTAAAAAATGGTGGAGTACAAAATTCTAAGTTGGTAAAAGTGAAACTGTTCCTGGTATATCCATATATACTTTCATGGACACCTGTTGAAGGGCAATGTGAAAGGGATTTGCAAATCAAATGAAATATGAGAAATGATTAAATGTCACTGCAGAACTGTGTATCAGGAAGGTGATTGCACAGCAGAGACTGTCTAATCATAGTTTTTGCATGTGTAAAAATAGTTTTCTAACTATTCAACTAGTTCAAAACCTCAGTGTGACTTAAAATTCTGCTTACCAGAGAAAACTAGGGAATTGTCTTACCAGAATTATAGAATGATTTGCGTTGGAAGGGACCTTAAAGATCACCTAGCTCTATTCCCTCTGCTGTGGGTGGGGACCCATCTTCATCTCCCTTTACCTACTTGAATGGCTCATGTGTTTTTATCCAGGGAAATATAGAAAAATCTGTATTAAAGACCACAGTTGTATTCCTTTAAAAGATTATGTATGTATGTGGAGCCATTCCCATGGCTTTTGAAATTTGCTCCCTGTTCTGTTTCATGATCTATTTTAACTTTTGTCATGTATGATTCTCATTTGAGTGTCTGAAATGAACTCTCTTTATGTAAATGTGCCAGAAACGTCATTCATCTTACACTTAACGTGGTTATAATAACCAATATTTTCAACTGCCTTTTTACATAGGAAAAATCACTCATAGAAAACAAGCTAGTTTATTTCCATGGAAAACAATATATTATTGATGCGTAAACCTTCTTTTTCTTTTTTTTTTAACAGACACAACAAAAGGAGAAAGTTCTATGTAGATGCCCGATGCCACCCTCAAACTATAGCAGTGGTTCAAACTAGAGCAAAGTAATGTTTTCCTCCATTTTCCACCATATCTTTTCCCTTACACCTAATCATTCTCCATCTGTGCCTTTTTGCCATATACCTAACACTTCTGGCCTTTTTTTGTGCTCTCTTTGCAAACTAAAAGCAGGAGTGTGTTATCATTTGGCATTACTTCTAGTTCAAATACAACTGCAAAGAAATTAAAGCTGTTTAAAAGGAGACTGAACACATAAAAAGAAAATACTTAATTTTTCCTTTAAATTGTTGCACAACTATATACATTTGACTGTTGAAATCAGTGTGGTCTTTTTTTTCTTTTACTAGGAAGCAAGTATCTTAAGCATTCTCTGTTTGCTTTGCTCTATATTTCTGATGATGATACTGAATGCAATTCTTCTGCAGTGCTATATACTATGACATACAGCTTTCTCAATATTTAGTGCTGCAAAGATGTTCAACTCTCTGTATGTTAAAGAAAAGAGTCATATATGAGTCCATGAAAACATCTTATTAAGTATCTCTCCAAGGTTGAAAGTGGTTTGAATATTTTGCTTTCTGCATGTTTTTTTCCAGTTATACAGGTGTTATTACTGAGCTCAAATTACCCCATGAGATGGATTTCAGTGGAAAGGATGTCAGTGGAGTGTTATTTCAGTATCCAGACACTGAAGGGAAGATAGAAGACTTCTCTGAACTTGTTGAAAGAGCTCATCAGAATGGGGTAAAGTAAATTTTATTGGTCACACAGATATCAATCTGGCACATCAAACAGCCATATTCATAGAAGCTAAGTGTTAATGACATCTCAGCTATGTGCAATGGACAGCCATCACAACCATCACGCTTCAGCAAGTGACGTGGAACTGTTTGGAACTAAGTTAAAAAACCTAGCTCCCATGTAAACACCATTCCTTCAGAAGAGAGTCTGACTGCTTTGTGCATTTCTGTTCTCAGACTCTTGCCTGCTGTGCTACTGACCTTCTGGCCCTCTGCATTCTGAAGCCTCCTGGAGAGTTTGGGGTGGATGTTGTCCTGGGTAACTCCCAGAGGTTTGGCGTCCCGCTGTGCTATGGGGGACCCCATGCAGCATTCTTTGCTGTCAAGGAGAATCTAGTGAGAATGATGCCAGGCAGAATGGTGGGTGTCACAAGGTAAGGGCTCCTTCTGCCATTAAGTGAAGATTGAATTCATAGAGTCTTAGAATCTTTAAGGTTGGAAGGGCCTTCAATATCATCAAGTCCAACTATCAACCTACCACAATGTTCACCGCTAAACTATGTATGGCACCTCTAGTGCCATATCCACAAATTTTTTTAGCACTTCCTGGGATGGTGATGCTGTCACTTCTCTGGGCAGCCTGTTCCAATGCTTTAGAACCCTTTCTTTGAAAATATTTTACCTGTCATCTAAAGTCTCCCCTCAAAGATCCTAGAAATACGTAAGAGGCCATAAAAAACCACACGATGACTATCTTGTGCAGCCTTTGTGAACAACAGGTGACCATGGTGTTGTACTGAGCACCCTTTTTTCATGAAAATAGTGAAAGTAAAAGTTGCCTTCGGTTTTGAGGAAGCAAGCTTCAAGAATTCAATTTGTCTGGAAATGTCTGTTGTTCTTGTGGCATTGTGGGATGAAGAGATAACCACAGTGAATTCATTATGTTGGCAGGAGGCTTTTCAAGCTAACTTACTCCACATATTCTGTACTGTTAGACCTTTTTCTCTGTCATCTAATCTTAAATGGAAAGAAGCAGAAAATTCAGTGAACCTCCAGAATAATCTAGAAGGAACTTAATCTGGTTCAGATTTTAGTTATGCTTGAACAAAGCAGAGAAATAGTGTGCAAAATCTGCTTATGATTGTTGCTGATGGTGATGTACTGTGTGTTTTGACAAGATGTCTTGACTAGTAGTAACTGAAATGCAAAGTAGTTGTCGCTAGGAAGACTGCCTATCTTTGGCAGGGAGGCCATCCAGAAGTACTTCAGTAAGCAAAATAAATAAAACATTCACAATTACAAATAAGCTTAGGAGTAGTTAATTTCTATTATTTTTCAGTTAAACTAGCTGCAATAATCTGTGTCATTTTAAGGCAAATCCCAAAATCTCCTGTAGTTTGCTTAGAATTTCACTGTGTGCTCTACCTGACCAGCTGTGATATAAACAGAAATCTAGAGGTGCTTTAGTCTTGCTCTGTTAGGTATTGCAACTGTCCTGAGTCACGCTTTGTCCTCTGGAGCACCCTTCTGTCTCTGAGGACAGATAACTAGTTTCAGGTTGGCGTGCATAATGCCCTGTGTCACAAATAACTGTAATTTTAAAGTAACAGAAGCAACATTTTCACTTGTGACTTAGAGATGCAAGTGGGAAGGAGGTGTACCGGCTTGCTTTGCAAACACGAGAGCAGCATATCAGGAGGGATAAAGCTACCAGCAACATCTGCACAGCACAGGTAACTTACACTTTATTTTCAGTGCTAGAAAGGAACATGTTGAACAACAAGTTAGATTTACTCTAGAGAGATTTTTGGTAGAAAAATGAAGGATATAGAAATATTCATTTGTTTTGAATCCTTTGAATAATGGGGTCTGCTTGAAAAGAGAGTTTTGCTATCTGTTTCCTTACTCTAGTAAGGAATTCCTGCAGTAAGGAACTGTCATGAATCTTGTAGCATGAACACCACTGAGTAATGCTGTGTTTGTTATAAACAAGACAGAACTCTTCATAAAGTAGAAGAGAGTGCCAGTGGTCTGAAATTTCCAACTCAAGGCAGAAGAAATAAACTTTTAAATTGTAAAACTAATTGTTCAAATTGTCACAACTTATATTTTTGTCTATTTGATTTGATGCACGAATGCTACATCACCAAAGTGATATCTTTACAGGAAAATACAATGATTAAGTATCCAAAATAGTTATTTTCATCATATTTCCACAGACCTCCGGCCAGACAGGGTCATAGCTTTTTCTGCTTCTATCATTGCCTTCCTCCTACTCTTCATGTTGTAACAGATTTTGAAGAGAAATTATTATTATTATTATTGGCATAAGTTTAATTACTTAGTATTCAGGAAATACTCCATATTTTTTTTGGTACTGATCCTAAACGATGGGTTCCTGTGAGACTAGCTTGACTTTAAAGTCTTCAAACATCTTTGTTGCAGTAGTAGAATTTAAGTACATGTTAATTGCTGAAACAGTTACATTATTGAATTCATAATCAGTCCTTACACTTTCATAAATGTATTTTGCCTTTCCCTCCTATTATTTTGTGGACAATACATAAGCAGCTATAACATCAGCTGAGGATATATGGTTGTCTCTAGGTGCTACAGAAACTTTCCACTAAACTTGGATGAAGTGGTCTTTGCTAACAATAGCAATGTCTTAACCTGTGTTTGAATCCTAGGCTCTTCTGGCTAATATGTCAGCCATGTTTGGCATTTACCACGGGTCTGATGGACTGAAGCACATTGCAAGACGAGTACACAGTGCTGCTCTCATCTTGGCTGAAGGTGTGTGCTTAGTGTTTGCAGAAACTCCTCTAAAGTCCTTACCCCTTCAATAATATTTCTCAAATAAACTTACAGGCCTAAAAAATAAACTTTGAAATAAACTACAGGGCAGGGGTGTCCATCTGATGTGTGCTCTCTCAGCTTGAGAGAGCCCATTTTGATACAAAATTCACAGGTGATGATTTTTCTGTGTAGTTCTGGTAATGATGTCTAAGAATTAGGTGTCTGTGTGGTAAGAACTTGCAGGCATTGCTTCTGTTTTCTCGGGAAACTAACAATTTCCCTACAGAGTGAGTCTCTAGATGATGCTGTTGGAATGTTACTATTACTGATACTATTTGCCAGCATCTGCTTCTTCTGATAGACCATCCCAGTTTTCACACAGAAATCTGCACAGAGTATTAATAATATAGCAAAAGAAGGTAATAAATTATATTAAAGCAATAGAAACATTTCACTTAAATTGGGTGGAGTATCATACCTGCTACAAACATTGAAATCCCAAAGCTTAACAGCTGAAGAAAAGCACAGAGTCTGTAACAGAAAATAATGATTGCATCTGGACTATTTGGTCAGGTAGGGGTTTTTTTCACTGATAAGACTGCCACTGCTGTCAGAAGGAGCTGTACAAAACTGGAATGTTTGGAACCAAGGGAATACTGTAAGAAACATCCATACTCTATTTGCTAGTTTAGCCAGAAGACCTCTTGCCACTGCAAAAAATGCTCAGACTCTCTCTAAACTTTGTTATGGCAAGCTCTGTGACAGTTCAATATCCATTAATATCTTTCAAATTTTATACTTTCTGATTCTTTATTGCATTCATATACCACCTCTACTGCTGTATATATGTCATATTTGATGTATCAGAATTACCTTCCCTAGACTCAGTTTGTATTACTACTTAGGTTTGAATCTGATTTAGTTGCATTTCATACACAGTGACTTTTCACTTAAAAGATGGTGATTTTGCTGCTCTTTACACAAGGGGCATATTTTACTTTATTATGTAAAAGCATTTACTTATGAGATACTTACTATTGTTCTGCAACTACCGCCTGAGCAAACAATACAGTGTGCATATAATAGAATTAACTTACTGTTTTTTATAGGTCTCAGGCGAGCTGGTCATAAACTACATCATGATCTGTTCTTTGATACCTTGACGATCACGTGTGGATGCTCAGTCAAAGAGGTTTTGGACAGGGCAGCTCTTAGAAAGATAAATTTTCGGATTTATAGTGATGGCAGAGTAAGCAACTTTCTAAACCTTTGATAAATTCAGAAATTTTGTAGTATGACATTTTCTTCATTAAGTTTCTAATCATTGTATGTACTAAACAGAACAAAATTACTTAAGGTCTTGTAATTTGCTCAGATATATTCATCAATTTTGAGAGTAATATAAAGAATTAACTTGTTAAGTGGCACACTGAACTTCCAGAAATAATGACTCTGTTTTCATTTTATGCCAATTAAAAGGGTTATCTAAGTTTTTCATGCTAAATATGCTACTAAGGGATAGAGTGGAGAGACTCTAAAATTTAATGATGAAATACAAGGTGACATCCAGAATTCAAGTCCTATGATAGTGTTTGAAGGCAGACTGAAATCTAAACCACGTTTTGGTTGGCACTAAGGAGTCTTCACAAAGTGTAGTATGTTCTGTAAATTGGAATAGAGGGAAGGGGTGTCACGGGAAAATGGGCAATTTTCCTATTAAGTAGCAAACAAGTTAGAAATGCTAGAAATGAGGTCATGAGTCTCAAAGTTTCTGAGCCATCTGGCATGGATGGTTTAGGAGGGTAAAGGAAGGAACTAGAAAATGTTATATAAATAAAACAAATTTATGTATCACAAATACCTATAAATATGTATGTTTGGGTAGATAGATTTTTTTCCCCCCTCTTGTGTTTCTGGAAAGTTTTTCTTGACCAAAACAAATGTACTAGGTCTATAGAATAAACAGCTTTGAGTAATTAATGGTGCTTTTATCCGTAGCTTGGAGTATCACTTGATGAAACTGTAAATGAGAAAGATCTAGATGACATATTATGGATTTTTGGTTGCGAGTCTTCTTCTGTAAGTACATAATAGGTCATGTGGATTATCTGAATGTTTCCACAGTTTAAAACTGGTTTTGTGGTTTCTATATGATGACCATTTATAAATACTAAGAATTAATATTAAGAATTTCAGATCCTCTCAAATAAAGAGGTAGTGTTAAATAAAGGATTTATATAATGCCATTTTCTGGTGACAGCACTTAGTTATTTTCCTCAGATTGGACACCTTGCATTTAGGGTATTACTTCTTCTGTCATGGTTGGGACATGAGATCAGTTATTTCTTTCCTACTGGAATTTTTGCTGCATGTCATTAGCATTTAGCAGCAATACCTACAAGATGAGGACCACTGAGACATTAAAACTAGCCAGTTTCAATATAACGCTCCTGTCATGCTAGGTATATACAGATACATATGTAGGTGTGGGGTTTTACCTTAAAAGCTGACTAAATCCTGAGGTAAATTGGTAGCATAAGCTAGTTCTAATGGAATTTGACTATGAAACAAGAAGATTCCAGGAAAATATTTGACTCTATTTCTTCTTGTTGAAGGAGCTAATTGCTGAGGGTATGGGTGAAGAAACCAAAGGCATCCTTAGCACTCCATTTAAGAGGACTTCCAAATTCTTGACACACCAGGTTTTCAACAGGTTTGTGAATAGATGTTTGCTATTTTTGGGGAGTCTGAATGTATGTTTTCCATTTTTAGGGGACCTGAAATATCTCCTTTCAAAACTAGCAGTGGAGGTGGTTGAGGACAGTTTTGTACCTAGATGCACACAGTGACTTGTTACTCTAAAATAAGGTTTTTGGTAGCATTTTTAGTTATCTGTCTCATCTTAAATGAGCAGAGCAATACACATAACCACAGAAGCAATGTGTTTTTCCATTAATCTGCTGCATTGTGCAACCTGCTCTTTGAGGACATGGTATCCTTGTATTCCATATTAACTGATAGTGTTACTGAGATAATAAATAAGCATTTTTAATCTGTGTTGCTATTAGCAAGCTTTAAGTGCCAATTTGGAAAGAACTATTTAGTATATATTAATAACTATCCTGTTTTGTTCTTTTCCTATGTAGCAGCTGGTATTGCTAATCTGCTTGCCTTAACACCATGTTCTGTGTTCTCCAGCTATCACTCTGAGACAAATATCGTGCGGTACATGAAAAGATTAGAAAACAAAGATATTTCCCTCGTTCACAGCATGATTCCCTTGGTAGGTATTTACCAAAAAGAAAAGACATAAAAATATGTACTTACCTAGGTGTTTATATATTTCAATAATACTGATGTGTGTTTGTATTTTTAGGGATCCTGCACAATGAAGCTAAATAGTTCAGCTGAACTCACAGTAAGTTGCAATCATACTGTCTCACCTGGTATCCACATGAATAAACTATCTAGCCAGTGTCATTTTAGAGAAGTAAAGGTTGCCCTTGGTCTAATACTCCGGCTGAGGAGGCAGTCTCAGTGATAGCTAAAGTCACCCTCTCCCTTTTCTGCTAAGAAAAGTTTCTGAAAAGCACAAGTAGAAGTGCAACAACAGTAATAGAGTGTGTGGTCTTGAAGACTCCATTTTGAAAAAAATTACGAAAATAACTTTTTAGGTATCATTGTCCTATTCCATCAGGCAATGTTGCATTACCTAACTTCTGTCTGCTTTACAGATCTTAAAATCAAATTTTCAGAAATATGGAAACAGTCAGATGGGACTGACAATTCAGGTTTCTTTTTCAGTTTGCAATTTCATAGGATAATTCCCTTTTCCCCTGCTGAAAAGTCCCCAGATATCTTAATTTTTCTAGGTGATAACAAACAAAGTAGAGCTTTAGCCAGGTAATGACTTTTTGACTTGGAATGCGCTCCCTTTGCTCTCTTTCTGTTGTCTTCTTGCTTTCATCTTTCACTAGTTTCCTTTGTCCCCTTTCTCTCATTGCTTCCTCTCTCTCTCCCTTCACTGATTTATGCCTTGTGTATTTCCTCTAAGTAAAACTAATATTATTCCAGACCACTCCTCTCTGTTTACCTTGTGATCCTACAGCTCTGTGTAAGGGTAGGTGAAACTAAGTAGTAGGAGAAATTAAAGATTTTTAAGCATATCCTTAATGTTACTGAAAATCATAGAATCATTTT
This sequence comes from Anthoscopus minutus, assembly GCA_013399455.1. Taxonomy (NCBI): domain Eukaryota; kingdom Metazoa; phylum Chordata; class Aves; order Passeriformes; family Paridae; genus Anthoscopus; species Anthoscopus minutus. Next base: position 54,390 of record VWYI01015216.1, read on the forward strand.
TGCTGGAAAACACCCTTTAGAGTAAATCTAGCTGTTAACCTGGCACTTCTGAATCCATCACTAAACCATGTTCCTGATCATCATATCTACCTATCTTATAAACACTTCCAGGAGTGTTGCTACAGCAGCTCTTTAGGGAGGCTCAAATGCTTGTTAGCCCCTTCTGTGAATACATTTTTCTTCATATCCAGCCTTAACCTTTTGTCTTACCAATTCCTACTTGGGAAGAGACCATCCCCTGGCTGTACCCTATTGCCAGGCAGAGACTGACCAGGTCCTCCTTGAGCCTCCTTTTCTCCAGCCTAAACACCCCCAGCTCCCTCGGCTGCTCCTCACAGGACTTGTGATCCTGTCAGCACTCCTTGAGCTCACCTTCAGCCTTCACCAACTTTGTAGACTTTCTCTGGACACGCTCAATTGAACCTCAGTTTCTCTCATGGAGTGAGTGACCCAGAACTGAACACAGGATTTGAGGTGCAGCCTCACTGGTGCCCAGCACAGGGGACAACCCCTGCCCTGCTCCTGCTGGCCACACTATTGCTGGGACAGGCCAGGATGCCATTGGCCTTCTTGGCCACCTGGGCACTGCTGGCTCATGTTCAGCTGCTCTCACCAGCACCCCAGGGTCTCTCCAGGCACTCTGCCTTCAGTCTGCAGCTCTGCTTGGGGTTTTTGTGACCCAAGGGCACAGAAGTGCCAGTAAAAATGTGATATCACACTCTTAAGAGGAAGACAGCACCTAAGATTTGCAGTTACTTATGGTCAAAAAGGAATGATCAAAATCAGAGAGTCCATAAAAGAAGCTTATGGAGTTGTATTACCAAATTAGACACTTGGCATGGAAATTGGTATAAATTAGTCTCTTATCTTCTAGCATAAACCTATGGTGGTGTGTTTTGAATAAGGGGAAGATTGAAGAGAGAAGAGAGGGGGAAATGAGAGAGGAGGAGAGAAAGAGTGGAAGAAAGGTTCAAGGAAAGAAAGGTCACCAGTCTTGGCTTCAGTGCTGATGCAGCTGATGGTGTGTTCAGGGTTCCAGGTGCATGTGCACTACCTTTTTATAGATAAGTTTCCCCAACCCTGGAGATAACTTTCTTGTTCTCCATGCAAATTAATTACCATGTACAGTCCATGCAAAGTTGTTCTAGGCTTTTCCAGAGATGTGTCAGAGGGCTTTGGGGGTGTTTGGTGGTCTTGATTTCCCCCCCACTGGATCAACCTTTGGTGAGCAGTCCATGCCCTCTTCTCAACCTCATTGCTGCACTTGTGCTGTATTATGTTGTGCTTATATCCAGAAGCCAGAACAAGGACTGTTGTCTCTGTGGTCCCCTTCTCCACCTGTATCCTGTTCTTTCTTGCCCTTTCACACAGCCTGCTCTTATCAGCTGTCCTTGGTTGGTTACACAGCTCTCTGTCCATCAGTGTTTGACACATACATATTAGCCCCTAGGCTTTTGCACCATCCCACGGGTTAAACATCAATGTGGGTTGGTGCCATGTTGAGAAGGGAAAAAAGAGCCAGAGGTAAAAGGGCAAATGCATTCTATAAGATTTGGGGGTAATCTCTTTATAATACTCCCAATCTTTATGTGTAATCTGATTACCAAAGCAAAAAGCTAAGAGGTTAACATTTAATCAGTCAACATTAGACCTTATTGAACCTCACACAACTGGCCTTGGCAACATCAATACAGTTTGTACAGATCCCTTTGCAGAGGCTCCCAAGCCTCCAGCAGATCAACATACTTAGTGTTTGACACCTAATTGACCACAAGGCAACTTCTTTCCTTCACAGAGTTTAACAACAGAACAGAGTTGTTTGTATTTTGCTACAGCACTCTTTATATGTTTGTTTGTTTTGTTTTTATAGCCTATTACATGGAGAGAATTTGCCAACATCCATCCTTTTGTTCCTCTGGATCAAGCTCAAGGGTATCAGCAGCTTTTCAAGGATTTAGAGAAGGACCTATGCGAGATTACAGGCTATGACAAAATCTCCTTCCAGCCAAATAGGTAGGAACTTCTATTCTGAGTGTTTGCACCTTGAGACACAATTCCAAAAAATTAATCTCCAAAGAAAATGTGGAAGCCAAAACCAGAAGAATTTTCCAAAAGCAAATTTAGCTTGAATACAAGATTATTAAATTATTAAACAGTTTAAAAAACTATGGTAGCTTATTTTGTCTCATCTCTTCTGAATTGTCCATCTCTTGGTCTTTTAAATTCTTTAAATATTTCCCCTTATGAACAGAAAATAAAGATTTGGAATAGGAATAAGATGTATGAGCTGCCAAATGTTTACTTGTTGACACTGATAGTGCACTAGGTTTGACTAAAGAATGCCTAAGGTCTGTGAGCTCACTGAAATTAATAAAGCAGCATTTAATGAGTACTGCTGTAGTCTGTTTATGTCCACTAGCCATTTTGATACAAAATGAACAGCAAGAAACCTCTGCACTTAGGTTGTTGTGGGAACCCAGGACGTCCCTCTGACAGTCCTGGGTGATCTGAGCCCAGGCCAGGTGGGGCTAGAGCCTTGGCAGGGGGGTCAGAGACCCTGGCATGCAATCAGAAATTCGTGTGACTTTGAGCTTGAGCCATGGAACAACTTACCATCACTGTATGAAGAAGTAAAGGCCACAAACATGTAGAGTTAGAATTCTTACTATAGTGAGCTGGGGAGCAAGATTGAGGGAACTGGGCATTGTCTTGTCCTCCTTCCTTCTTCTTCCTAGCCTCCATCTTTTGGGTGATGGTGGCACTTTGGTATTTGTGTAAGGTAAAGGGACACAGTGTAACATAGGTGATAGCTATTGGAAAGTAGCTATAAATAAAGCATACGTAGTTTATAGTATAAAAGAGAGCACAAGCCCTGTGGGAGGGGAGAGTGCCTTGGTCTGGTCTGCTGAACAGACCTCCGCAGGCCAGGCTGAAAATGTTTTCTGACAACTAACAATAAACAACCTTGAAACTGAAAACTGAAGACTTCCAACTCGTTCTTAAACAGCCGAGTTGGAGAGCAGAGACTTTTTACACATCTCAGGGTCATCCTGACCACAGAAAACCCCGAGAGGTTGTCACTGAAAGACCTTTTATGTTTCAGTATATAAACTTTGCTGTGCATTTCAATTCTAGTTTACCTCTGTAATCCAGCACAGAGTCCCCTGCTAGGTGCAGAAATGTGGATGAACTCAGCCACCAGAGGGATTTAACATCATAGTGTAAACACATAAAATGGCATAACCTTTGTCATCTACTCTTTTAATTTACATCTAGTTGTTAATGTAAGCATGTCCATTTGTAATTTATGGAATTTATGGAATGTGCTCCTTTTAATTTGCTGACATGTGCCTGAAGTCATTGATGAGGGTTAGGGCTGGACAGTTCTGAAGTTCTAGCAGAGAGGTGTCACTTCTTGGTTTGTGTGCTGTGTAACAGTGTTTGTGTTCTTGCAGTGGAGCCCAAGGAGAGTACACAGGCTTGGCTGCGATCAAAGCTTATTTAAATGCCAAAGGAGAGCGTCATAGAACTGTAAGTATCCATACTCCTGTGGGGAGGAGTGTTGGGTGGGAAGTGGAGGGTTGCTTCAGTAGCTAGGACTCGCCTAGAGAGAAACTAGGTGGTGTATTGCCACCTCTGATAGGCTTTCAGTATTCCATGCTTCCCACGTGGATCCTTGGTAGCCTCTTAAAAGTTTTTACAGACAGTGGGAATGAGACAGGGCATTCCCTGGAAGGGCAGTTGTACTGGGTTTGGCTAGGGTGGACTTAACTTTCTCCATATGAATTGTGCCGGAAGCACTGTTCATAGCACAGGGATCTCTTGGCAAATGGTGAACAGTGCTTTCAGTGTTGAGGCTTTCTCTGGTTGCCACTGCCCTGTCCTGACCCTTTCCTTTCCCAGCAAGGAGGCTGGGTGTCAGCAAGGTGCTGGGAGAGACACAGCCAGGACAGCTGACCCTGGCTGACCAAAGGGATGTTGATACCATATAATGGCATGCTCAACAACAAAAGCTCAGGGAAAGGAGGGCAAAGCAGGAGAAGTCATGCTTATGGCATTTTAACTCCCAAGCAACCATTTCATGTGCCACGTGGGCAGCCCTTGGAAGTCAGGAAGGAAGGAAGGAAAGTGACATGTTTATAATTTCATCTGTCTCACTCTTGAAAGATGACAAACTGTTCTTCCATGTTCACAGTTGACATATCATGTGTTAATTCTGGGATTAGTTACTATATCCTTATCCATCTTCATTTCTTAGCTGGATTCCAGTTTTGTCCATTCTTCTCAAAAAAGCCATTTTACAATTTTTGTTATTTTTAAAGCTTCTGTGTTCCTTTTACTCTTTTCTCCCATTCCCTTTTTAGTTTTTGATGCAGTTGCTTTTTTACCCATCAAAAATGTGAGATCTCTTAGTAGCAGTAGGTTCAAAGTTAAAGATCACCGTTGTGGGTTGTTAAGATGTGTTTTTTCATGTTATACTTTAGATCTGTCTGCCTCCAGTATACATACACTGCTTTGAATGCTGTCCCTCATTACTGTGGGTGCTTCTCTGAACTCTGCAATCAGTTCCTTTAGTGACCTGAGGGGTTTTGTATTAACAGGATATTTGGTATTTCACTGTGTATTTCACTGTGTAATTATAAACACAATTATGCGTAATTTTAAATGTTGGAGAACCAGCACAGATATTTATAATATTCTGTTAGGATAACCTTTCTATACAGTGAAAACCGACTATTTTTCTTTTCTTTAACACGTATTCATGAAATATTTGTCCATATGTACCTACCCACTCAACTCACTGGAAGCTGAGGAACAATTTTTGGGACCACATCAAAAACTTCTTGGAAATCTGTGATTACTTAGATCTTCTTCTTTCACATACCCATACAGTTGGCTTTAAACAGCAGGAAAAAAGTCCTTAGTGCAGTACCATACATGTCCTTTGAACCTGATTTTATCCTGGGCTTTGGGACTTATTTGCCTTTGCAAAATGGAACTGTCTCTGTTCTGGCTTCCTCAGAACTATAGCCTTTGTGTGAGGCTAACATCCACCTAAAATTGAGTGTGAGTGTTGTCTTCTCTCTTTGTTTCTTTGTTGCATCCAGATCACATTATCCTTATAAGAAGGCAACTACTCTTTACAGTTAGAAACTTTGTTTTGTGAGTAGTTTTACTCAGTGAAAAGTGAAATTAGGTTAAAATTTTATTCCTTGGCAATCTGTCTTCTGATATCATCTGCTATTTATCTTATTCTGTGCAAGATCCTCAGTCTTCTCTGAGTGTCTGTGGGTCCTTGTGTAGTCTGAAAGTACCCAGAGGTGAACTGCACAGGAGAACCTGGGGGCTGCTTGCACTTTACTCACACTTTATAGATTTCAAATGTTACAGGAAAATAATGGTACTCTTGGGAAAGAGTAAAAAGGAATAAGAAAATAAGAAAACCCACGAAGTGTTGGCCTTTCAGCTGAAGCATTTTTTTTCTCCTGGTCTGGAGAAAGTAATTACGCCAGAAGCTCGAAGTTCTGGTAGTTGGCCGTGTTTGCATTTGATGCCCTCTTGTGGGAAAAAAAGGATGGGTGTGAACTGAGGGCCTCACATCCCTGCTTTCTGTGTGCTCGGGGATGTCTGTCCCAGCAAGCCTCGGGGGCCATCTGGAGCCACTTTACATTTCAGCCGTGCAGATGGAATGGCTACAGATGTGGCACAGCGCTGCCTGGCAGTGGCGCTGCGGTCCCTGTGTTTCTGGTGTTTTAAAGTATTCACATTTGTCTCGGCATCACTGTGGATGATAGAATTTCAGGAGCCATCATGCAGTTTCTCAGGAAAATAAAGCAGAAAATTTATGTATATATATGTATGCATAGATATATATTTAATATTTGTCTTTAGAAAGGGTGGAATCCCTGAAAATGTCTGGAGATATCCTAACATATGCACCATTTTCCTACGACTAACAAGAGCCTAAATTAGTTTAAATAGAAATGCTTCTCTCTTTTTTTTTTTTTTTTTCTTTTAAAGTTAACTGTACAGAGCATGCAAGTAGATCTGAGTTTCTCATCTGTAGCCAAAACATTCTGGTCTAAATTTTTGTTTTGAATAGAATACAGAAGAAAGTGCTTTGGAAGCCAGAAGAAGTTGTAACAGAAATTTGGAATTAGGCAGTTTTTCCTTTCAAGTCATTGTACACAGGGAGACTAATAACTGTAAAAACAAATTAGTGTTCTAAAAAAAACATAGGGTGAGGCAAAAAGATTTTAAATGTGAGTATCTGAAATAATATTCTGGAATTGCATCCCTAAATATGATTATGCAGCAAATGTAACTTTGGTAATGAGTATTTAAATGCTGATACCTGAATGGATTATCATAAAAAATTTAGTAGCATGGTTCAGCAAAAGCTGAAATTTACTGATACCATCAGGATTTCTTTTCAAAACTTTGATAATAAATTTTAGCTGAGTATAGATCATAAAACATTAAGATTTTATTAGCTAGTTATACTTTAGGCTCTGTTTTTCTTTCCTTTCCAAGGTTTGTCTTATTCCTAAATCTGCTCATGGTACTAATCCAGCAAGTGCACAAATGGCAGGGATGAAGATTCAGCCAATTGAAGTGGATAAAAATGGGAGCATTGATATTTCTCATTTAAAAGCAATGGTGAGTATTATCTTAGATTATTAAGGAACACTTCTTCTCTGAAGGTAATAGTGTTGGCAGCTGAACCTTGTTTTTCTACAAGAGAAAATAAAGCAATAATAGCAAAATACGTGCTTCGAAAGGATAAGTAAATTTTTTTTTTTTTTTTCACTCACTCAGACACTAACCATGTGACACTTGTGGGAATTCTTTTAATTTGGGGATCTTTGGTGCAAGATTTGCTCAAAGAGTCTTTCTACACAGTAGAGTCTTTTATAGCAGACCCTTTTGGTCCACAGCTAGTACTGGAAATGAACAAGCCATGTTCATGAACGTGAAGCATTTGAAACTACATTTCAGCCTTCTTTTAGCAAAGTTCAAGTCCACCTCTGCTGGGGAAGGTGTTGCTAGGCAACTACAGTTTTTCTCTTTTTAAAGTATATTGGCTGCAGGTGACTCTTGTAATGCAAGGGACCAGCAGGGCACATTTCCACATTTAAACAAACTTTCATGGTAGTCATAGAACACTGTTGCTGAAAGCAGGAGCAATGGTCACTAATTCACACTAACCTGAAGGCCAGATGTTTCATTTGGTCATCTGAAGGTCCCAGAAGTGACTATTTTTTATATATAGATATACACACATATATATATGTATATATGTACATACATATATATATATGTATATATAT
>VWYI01015218.1:0-57920 GCA_013399455.1 Anthoscopus minutus
CACATTTAATTCAAGACCTACTGAGGATTTTTATTAATCAAATTAATTTACTATTCAATTAAAAAGTAAAAATAAATGTGAAAGCTCTATTATACCACCTACATCAGAAACACACATGACCATATATGCATATACAGTCATTTAAAAAAACTATAAACTATCTGTCCATGGGTAACATACATCACAAATTTTCTTGATTTACTTTAGAAAGAAATTAGATGTAAGAAATTTGCTTGCTGGAGGAATGAGAGGGAATCTGACAGCAGCCTTCAAGAGCAGATACCTTGGCTGTCCCTTTTCCATGTTTCTGTGTTCTTCTGGTACTAACTGATTTGAGGTGATGTGCTGCTGAGCAGTGAGCACGAGCTAACTAAACATAATCAACACATGCTACATTTATTTCCTCATGGCTCCTCCCATTGTTACACTTTTTATCAGCAGTTGATGATAATACCTACAACTGGTTTAAAATGAGTGACTCCTTCAGTCCCAGCACTCCTTGAAAATTCTGGTTAAGTTTCTGACAGGATTACCGCAGGCTGGTGGGAAGGGAAAGCACATGCCATGACCTTGTGGAGCCAAGGCTGTGCTGAAGACACTGGGAGACCTCAGGGACATGTGTTGCTGCTTAGAGGCATCAGTTAGTATCCCTTCATCCTCCCTGCTGCAGCTATTATTCTGGAAAAGACATTCTCCAAAACATGATTTCCCAGGAACCAGTGGAACACTGTGTTCTGCCAATGGGAGAGAATCATGAGACTATTCTTCCCAACCATGATGGAATTCCTGCTTTTTTTGACAGCACACATCATACTATTTGAACCCTACTATGATCCCAGCATATTGCAGTATATAAGCCTGAACATGGTTTTCTATCACGAATATAATGGTTACTTTACTGAAAGGTTTTGTCCTTGTTTGTCAGCTGATAATGCACAAAATCCAGCCCAACACCTGTCAGACACAGGATATTTGTATGTGTGGAGCTTCAGGCAAACCCAAGGGTGCCACTTCTTCAGTATATCTGCTCTCCTTCTGAGCATCTTGCTTTTACTAATAGAAGAGGAAGAAGGAATCATGCAGGCTGTGGGGTCTGAGACAGGACATTAAAGGGACAAAGGTCTGACATGATGAATGGGGCTTGAATTTTGGCATGATCCAAGGCCACAATAGGAAATAAACCCTAGATTCAGCCAGCTGAAATCACCTGTTTGCAAAACTACTTTTTCCAATAACAAATTATTTTCAAAGCTCTTGTGGGTAAAACCTTCAGTCTCAGTTCCAGGGCTGTGAATCAAAACTAACTGTAGTAAAGTACCCAGAGTAATGATAAACCTACATCTGGAGTATCTGCAGGAAAATTTGACTGAGCAGATTCCTGCTGGTTTTAGTATCAGAGGAGGAAGTGAAGAATTGTTTGTCTTGAGCTTTTTTCTTTGACAGAAGAATCTCACAAGATTGGACTTGGTAAATCAAGACTACAGAGAAGTCAGATAGGAATTTAATCATGATTGACACATAGATTGCAGTCTCTTTAAAGCAAAACGATACATCATCTGCACTCATATGTCATGTCATACCAACAATACCTGATACACATATCTAGGTAAATATCATTGGCAGACATTCTTCACATCCACTTTTCTTGGAAGTGAGTTTTAAAAAATAATCTCTTCTGATACAGGTCTACATCCCACACATTAAAAGGTCAGACAGCGTTCAGGACCTAGATAACTGAATCGTAGAGTAACTGGAAAGGGACCTTTGGAAGTCCCCTGGTCCAAATCCTTACTCAATGTGGGGCTGGATTTGAAGTTTGAGTGGTTTGTTCAGGGCCCTGTCCAGGACAGTTTTGAGTGTCTCCAAGGATGGATACTCTACAGACTTCCTAGAAAACCAGTTACAGAACAAAGACAGTTTAAAAAGTATGTTTCCCTTGTTAGCTTTCTTGGGGAGAAATTGAACTCCTTAGGAGAAAGTCAACTCCAAATCAGCCTTTCTTTAGAAAAGAGAATAAAAAACTAATGTGGACATGATCAACACTCACCTTCAATCCTTGTGCTTTTTGCCATCCAGCGTGGGCTGTGTGCTCTCTGCTGAGACTGCTTACAAGACTTGCTCTGGCTCATCCAAATGGACAGCAGCAGGCAGAATTGAACCCAGTTTTCCTCAGTTACAGCACAGCTCAGTAACCATAACAGAGATCAGAGAGCACAGACATAAAAATGGACAGACACTTCTTGAAGATTTCAAGTCCAAATAAATATAATTTTCTCATCTCTGCAGTAATTTTAACAGCTTACACTGAAATGTAAAAGAATATTGGAAAAGTCAGGTTTATATTTTTTATTGAATGCAAAATGAGAAGTGAGCAAAGCAAGAAAGTGTTGAAGAACACCCATAAAACAATCACTATGACTTAGAAACTGTATTTATGCACAGACATTTGCATATGCTCTGATACCTTGCAGATATGAAATTGAGACAATGGACTTTAAGCTTGTATACCTAAAGCTTCTCAGGCTCATTTTCCCAGATCTCCTTATTTGTGATTTATTTCTGAAGATTAAATTAAGTTTCTAAGTAAACAGTTGCATGTAACAAGCTAATTTGGGAACTATGTAACTCATTTCTCACTCTTATAGATAGGAAAAATATTCAATTAGTATTCTGTCCATGTTAATTTTTAATTTAAAGCCTTTAACCAAAGTACAATGGACTTTTGACATATAAATATTAAAAATTAAATTTCCTGAGTTCATTATCTGATAATTAGAACTAAATAACATCTTAACTGAGAGACAAACCCCACGCAAAGCAAGTCAGTTCCATTTAAGATTCCATTAGAAAAGTGTTTGAGCTAGTATGTAATGGACCATAAAATTTAATTTGGAAATGATATTACCAAAAATGATGGAACGATACCAGTCACAAAAGGACATGTAGGCAGCCCTCATCTTTTCATTTGGCGTGATGTTCTTCTATTGATTCTGTAGAATCAGAAAGGAATTACTTAATATTGCACAGAATAACATATGTAGGGTTTTTCTCCTTTTCTCCAGCACCTCGGTATTTAAAAGTCAGAATTGACCAGTGTAGCTCCATGTAATTACAAAGATTTCCTTATCTGAGCCTATTTGCTGAAGTCATCCTAAAGAAAGGGTCCCCTAATCCATTGGCTGTCTCATATCTCATTTACATTGGTGGTAATCCCCATCCTATCTCAGCATTTAGGTAATGACTTTGGGATTAAATTGCACTCCTTGCAATTCTTTACTTTCAAATCTCTACAACATATCAGCGGGCCCAGCTGAATGGGGCTGTCAGAGGGCTGGAAATGCAGCCAGGGAGGTAAGGCCTCCGACTTCAAAGTGAAATTAACTTTCTCCATAATAAGACCTTAAGAAAAGAAAACCTTGACTCTGTGTCACAAAGTATTTTGGGACGCTATAAAAAGATGCTGGGATTAAGTTATACTAAGCTCTCTAAACAAGTGTATTTAGCTATTTTTCCTGCATTTATAGCTAAGGTGGGTTTAGTAAGTGATTTGCAGATAGTTATCAGTTGAAAAGACCTGCACACATTGGGTGTATCTTTAATTTTACTTTTTGAAAAACTCCAAACTTTACTGCTCCAAACCACTGCGATCACAGCTTTAAATTTTATTTAATCTTTCACATTTGATGAGAAGAAATCTGTTTGTTATGGCCTAATACTAAAAATGAAAATCAGTTGATTGGAAAATTAACAACTTAGGCTCAAATTCAAGTGGATATCTAAGTACATTTCTAATTTTAAGCATGGGAATAATTTAACTGAAATGAAGGAATGATGAAATGTATTCAAGATGAAATATATATTTAAATGTTGTTTGGTTTAAATCATGTTAAATTTAGGCTTCATAAGAAATTTTTTCATGAGTCATCTTTTTTATCTGCTGCAATAAACCACAATTGTGCAAAATACATGCCTTTATCAGTGGGGAAGCTAAATTATACATATAATTACAATTATGTTATGAATATAAATATAGATAGTGTCATGTGTAGGTGTTGCCACATAAAGCTCTGTTACAGAAAGGTATTTTTATTTGCTGAATTTAACCCAAGTCCTCAAGCCACTTTGCTTTCAAAAATCTACTTATTCACATTGCATCTTTTAAACTTCAGCTGTTTCCGAGATTGGGAAAACACCTTGTTTTGTCAGAATGAGAGCATCCTTTCAGCTGATTGACCAAGGTGTTGTAAGGGCACCTTGGTCTCAAATGAGACCTGACTTTTAGGTGGATGGAATCCATTTAGAGGGATTGTGATGGAGGAGAGAAGGCTATGTGTCTTTGGCCAGAGCATCAGTTTGATCATTTCAGAGTGAGGGGAATTTTGCCAGAAATTCCAAAAAAAATACCATAGGGCCTCTTTTATTCTCATTAATTAACCACTAAGAGATAATAATATCCTTATAATGTGATAGTGAACTCACTCCTGGAAATATTATTTCAAATCATCACTTTTTGGCAAGTCAGAGTTGTCTAGGAGTCACAGACACATTGTTTAAAAACTAATTCTTTAAATATTAAATATTAAATATTAAACCAAATTTTTGCCATGCACACTGCTCAGAGGCAGCATTAACAAACAACACAGGTAATTACTAAGCAGTAACATTGCATCAAGACAACATAGAAAGGCAGTGCAAGGAATTTAATAGCAAGCACTATTAAAATTTAATTAAACTTATCCTTGTTTATGCTCTTGGTATTTTTACAACAACCTGTAAGGTTTCTGAAATTTGTGCCTATAAATAGGGCTAAGTAGCCCTCATGTCACACCACCAGTGTGGCACCTTAACCCCACACAGATACCATAAGGAGCTGGGGCATGGCATAAACTCTGAAGAGGAGATTTTGCATTCTCTACCAGCGCCTTGCAACAGCATTTTTTGCCTAGAAAAGGGAGAGGATTTGTCGTCCCAATGCACCAGGAGAAGAAAGTGCTTCACTTTGAAGGAAATCTGCGTTCTCTGATGGTTGCCAGGACCTGGGCTGGTAGGTCAGGAGCTGGGCATCTGTGGGTTATATCATTAATGCTGAATTAACTGTGTGCTTCCAGAACCTCAAAGATATATGAACATCAACCTCCCAAAGATATATGAACATCAGCCTCCCATATCTAGAACAAAAACTTTCAAGGATTTGATGTTTACTTGCTTTTTAAGAGTACATCCTTTACCTGGCATAAAAATCACTTTCCCACTTTGACACAAAGGCAGAGTTTAAGTGTTTAAGCTCCTCTTACCAGTGGTTGTAAAACTAAGCCCACGTGTGTTTACTAGAATGGTGAATATTTGCAAGTCGAGCAAATTTTTTTTTTTGCAAATACTATTGAAAGCAAATTGTTCAAAGGCACACCAAAGACAATGTGCAAAGGCAGCTATCGCTTCTGCTGCAAATCCTGGAGATAAAAGAAACCATTAAGCACATAGTGCCTCAAGAGTGCTATACTATGAGCATTTAGCCCATCTCAGATGTCTCCTTGCAGCCTTTTTCATACTCTTGGCTCTGTGGTTCAGCTCAGTTGTATCCAGTGATGAGTGATAATTGGAAGCCCTCCTCCTGCCATTCACCAGGACGATACAGAAATTAATTCTTGTACACTGTGCATTGCATACACCAAAGGAAGTTGACCCTATCAATTTACATACACTATAGGGGCCTGCTATCACACTGCAGCCAGCAAACAGCTTCTCTTATCTAGGAAAGACCCTCATTTGTTATTTCTTGCTGAATACACCCACTCCCATTATTTCTGTAATTCTCTGCAATAATAGACCTTACCCTAATGAAACCCACATTATGAGAAGGTTATAGTCCTGACCCAAAGACGATTAGCTCTGTGCTCTGTTATTGCTACATATGTAATTGTATAATTGATTTTAAAATTTACTTTTGTGTCCCCAAACCATAAAGTGAGCAGCTCATTAAGGGGGAGAAATATAATTAATATATCTATTAAAGAGGGGCAGAATATTATTGCAATTTTAGGATTATGCAGTAAGTGTCTATATAAAACTAAGGAAGAAATACAAAAATTGAGATTCTCATCATACTTCACTTGAGGTAAAATCTGCAAAGGATGTGAGTTTTCAGTACACAACAAACTCAAGTTCAGACACAGCTCTGTAAGATGTGCCTGGTACATTAGGATCTAATTTTATGCACAACTCTGTGAAGCAAAAGGTAGACTATTATGCAGGCCTGGGCCTTTGTTAGTCTATGCTAATGAAGCCAGGAAAATCTTTGTTTCCACATTATTTACTTCTATGCATATCCTTTACAATGCATCAAACACAATGTGAAGGTTATTCCTCTCAGTCAATAAGACACATGCTAGATAATTGACAATTCCTGTTTCAATAACAAAATCGGAATAAATAAAAAGATACACAATATCTTTAGTATAATATACTACCATATATTTTTAACTCAAGATTATTTTTGCCTTGTTTGCATCTAGTCTTTAATATCTAATAAACTGACAGCTTCCTGCCATCTAAAGCAATTTGAGGCACACAGATCCCTGCATTGTCTCAGCTGTTAAGGTGGGGATATTCTCTTTTCAGACCAAGCTTTGTGCTGCACTAAGAACTCTGCATGTGTGAGTCCACCATGAAATGTGGGCTGTCACCACTCAGCAGCCCTGTTGTCACTTGCACCCGAGTGGCATCCGAGAACCTGCTCAAGCCAGGGCAGTTTTTGCACTAAGAGCTGACTCTGCAACAGAAGAGAGGAACCTGTCAGTGGAGAGGTGGGAGAGAAGAGGTGGTGAAGTTGGCCGGTGGCCACTTCTCTGTTGTTCCTTGGGGAACTACACCAGGGAAATTCAGCTGGCTGGGGCACAGCTGGCCTAGACACATTCTTTGTGGACTCCCCTGGTGCCACAAATATCATTTTGGTGGCCCTCACTTTAGTTTCTTGCACTCACCCTATAGCAGCAGCCTAGCACCTCACGCCTGAGTTGCTGTAGCAGAACAGAAAAGCCAGAGCCCCCAGCAAGGGTTCACTTTATCCAGTCAAAATGCAGACATAAGTCTCACATGATGGTGGGACTGCTGATGGTGGGTCTGATGCTGCTCCAGGTGGCTGCAGGTGCCTCATGGGTCTGGTACCAGAGCTGACAGCCACCAGCAGCTTCCCTGAGGATGCCTCAAACAGCACCAATCCTTGGGGATGGCTGGGTTGTGTCCCAAGCAACTTCTGGAAGAAACCAGTGACCTTCTGCCAAGAAGGCTGAAGACTCAGAGGGTGACATTTATCACACCATGGCTTGGTGTCGAATGAAGGTACTATAAAATGTAGTCTAGGACCATCCCAAAAATGCTCTGTGTTGTACACCTACAAAAGAAAACTTACAGCTCCTAAATCAGTGGAATCATTGTCAGTAACTTCTGACTCACCTGAGTCTGCCTTAAAAATATTATGTTCAGGAGTCAGAGCTTTTCTCCATTGTTAGACAAGTTCATATTCTCACTCAGAATTACTCATCAGAGAACCATTTTACATGGACATGCCACTATTGGATTTGTGAGATACATAAAGGCAGTTGTGCAATTTGCACACAAAGTGGTTGGAATTGATCTAAAACAAACCTTTAACTTTCAAACTGGTTTAAGTGGGGAAAGGACCATTGGATAATTACATCATTTAACACATTGATGGTTTAAAAGTCAATTCTAATGATTTCAGAAATAGAGGGTATTGTGCTTTCCCCATTTTTAAGGAAAGATTTTTGCTCAGTGCAGAGGAGTAAATGGTGAATATTTTAAAAGAGACAATGTAGAAGAGCTGCAGAAAACAAAAGTTTCATTATGCCAAACAAGGCTTATTTCACAAAAGGTAAAAAAAATCAATGGGACACAATTAAACTGGATGCATCTCCCCTTACAGTACAACAAAGTATAAGAAATCTAAATGATTTGTGTGTATTCAGAATACACAGTTAAAGAGGTAGTTTGCATCATTAGTCTGACCACATCTATATTACTTTGAAGTTATGCATCCTCTCTGTTATGTTTGGTCATCATCATTTTATCATTAATTAAAAGGTCCCACAGTCAAAACCCTAAGATTAAATTTTCTTTTTTTCTCCTAGTTACTTATACAATACTGTCTTTCTCTGTCAACCAGAACATGAAATACCTGATCATGTAAAAGGACTCTGATATTTTGTATTGATGTAAGATTTCAGACCACTGGAGGGAAAACTCTTCCTTTTACTCAGACGCCAGGCCAAGTGGAATTCTTTGAACGCACAGTGAAAAACTGAGTTTTAGCTCCAGATCTCAAGACACTTAGAACCTACTGTAAGAAAAGTTGCATTCACTTAACTGAAGGAAGGCTCTTAAATCAATTTAGTCACACCACTGCAAATCCACGTGGACAATATTAAATCAATTTGTACCTGGCTTATTTCAATTTGGCTTAATTCAGAAAGGAATCCATTTAGGCTGAAGCAATATATGCAAGGTTTACATTTGTGTAAGAGTTTGCACAAAGGCATTTGCAATAGTTTCAGCAAATCAACTTGGGAAGTAACTTCAGGTTCTGTCTACATTTAGAGCACTTCAAGAGAACAAAAACACTGTAGCTCTGCACTTCCAGTGTAGTTTTAAGGATACCAGGGGAATTTTCCTTTTTAATGGTACAGTAGTTTCATTCCCTTTAAAAAATTGTTGTTAAGCTTAAATTCAGATTTTCATCCCAATATTGTAGATGAGGAACATCTCTACATCATTGCATCCTTACATAAAGAATAAGATGATGTAAAGTGGCTATTGAGTCGTGCAGCCTCCTCATTCTGCCAAAGCACAGCTGTGAGTGGTTAACAGAGGTTAACTGGGATTCTTCCAGTATTTCTTGGATGAAATAGCATCTTATTGCAAAAAGAGCAGCAGTGACATCAGTGAAACTCTTAGTATAGAGGGTGCTTCTAAGAATAAATAGGAATGTGAGATGTTGGGTTGTTTTTTCTATTAAAATCATACCATTTTTGGAGCACAAATATGTGCTTCATTAGGGGGAACAATTACTCTCCAGAACCTGTCTCCTATGGAGTTGTACAAATTCAGACAAGTAGTCAGCTACCACCACTGAGATAAATGTCTGCAGGTTTTGTCCAAGTACAGTAAACGTTCCTTTATGTGCTGGAAAAGAAATATTCACCATTTACTTTCAGAATTTCTGGCTGGCATGTTTAAAGATTTCTTTCAAAAATAATTAAGTTCCTATCAAAAATCCAGTTTTCTTGGTAGAAAATGAATTAAAACTGCCCATCTCTAATTTGGCAGCGGGACCTGACCTTGCTGAAGTAATAAAAAAATTTTCAGATAAACAGAAAGTAGGAGTTGTTGCTTCATGTCATAAGACCTTACCTCTCTTTTTGTCCATGTTTTAGCTCTATGTCTATAACTCAGAAATTTGCACTGCTCTGACGGGGGAGGTCTTTGTGCTGCTGGCATAAAGACGATCTTCTCTGTTGCTCACATTGCCAATCCATTTGCTTCAGGCAAAAATAAGACTGAGTTTTTAGTTTCCTAAAAAAATCTGTAGTAAAGGCTGTGATGTGGCAGAGTAGAGAAACTGAGAGGTTTAATAGACAGTAAGAATCCTAAATTAAGGATCTCTTGCTTAAACAGTATATAAATCCTCCTTTTGTGATATTCTTTTCCATGGACAACAGTGCCTCTGTCTCATGTTGCCAGAAAAGCTTTCCTTTATTTGTAGGTTCAGTGTCATTTTCAAAGGAGCACAGAGATGCTGAGGGAGCATCCTCACCCATGAAGTGGCTTGAGAAGGGGAAATGACATACTCTGCACTCAGCAGCTGCAGTTGCTTGCAGCAAGGGTTAAGGGCTTCACTCAAAGGCACCAACAATTTCCTATGCTTCAAAAAGCATCCCTTAAACTGTACAGAAAATATGACAGTGGAGCATTTTTTCAGCTGGAGCTCAGGATCTCAGACAAGACTGTCAAGAGGAACTTAGCAGAAAATTTCCTATCCTAATATAGGTGGGCAAAAAAACCCACCGAGACCCCATAAACTTAAGACCCGCAAAATATTCCAGCAAAAAGCTTTTGGTACTGCTTCCTGTTGTTTTTGCTGACTGACTACAAAGCCTTTTCCAGGGGCTCAGCAGCAGCAAACTTCAATGTCTTTAGGACTCTGCAATTGCTAATAATGCTAAAAACCAACTTTCAGTATTTTCTTACCTCAACCATCTGAAAACATTTGTGAGTCTAGCTTTGCTCTGCCAGTGCTGGAAATGCACTCACCTGCAATTCAGCCCATTTTGAAAAACCAGGAGAAGACCCCTACCCACATCATCCCTATCTGATTTTCATTCCAGCCTGGACAACCTGACAGCAATGTGGCAGGAATTTGTGCACTGATGCTCCAGCCATTCTCTCTATCAATACTGAGATGTCAGCAGGAAACATGCTTGCAGAGGTGACAATGTTATCTGGGTACTGACAGATTCTGCCTTGTGGATGTGGCCACTGGAACAAACCAACAGCAGGGAGAAGGAGTAAGCCATAAGCAGCACAGGAAAGTGGCAAATGTTACAGAAAAAGGTATTATCCCTTTTGTCCCAAATTACAAATGGAGACTGCAGAAATTCTACATTCTTCATCTTATCAATGTGGAAAAACACAGACAGTCACAGCTATTACACATAGTATTATAGAAGGCAAGAAGCATATATTTCTTCTGAAATTCATCTGATAGCTTCAGTAAATCACATGTCAAAATACTATTGAAAAGTGAAGGTTTGGGGAACTGTTTCTTTTGCTTGTGTTAAAGCAAAAGAATGAAAAAATAGATTAAATAAACTGAGGTGCTTAATCATGGAGACGAAACTGAGGAAGATTATTCTGCCTCAAAAATAGAGTTGCAACTTGGAAGTGCATTTTTAGAAGTGATTTTATTACAAATTGTTCTATCAAGAAATATAATGAAAATTATGGTGAAGCATGTACATTACTCAGTAACCAAAATGGTTATAGAGACTCTGTAAAAGTAAGCAATTTAGCAAGAGTTGAGTTGTCTTACAGAGAAAAGTTGTGATGAAACCATTATCCTACCATTGCTTGGCCATCATCAATCACTTAGAGCAGCCACTCTGTGGTGGGAGGATATGTTCTGCTACAGACCATCAGAGAACCCAGACCCTTAAATAGGATAGTTTAGAATGTTCTAACTCTACTGACTTGTAGTCCCAAAGATTTCTCTTTGCCCATGGAGGAGTAAAGATATCTGTACCAGGCCTGCCACGGGTCATTGGGTCTCTGCTCTTTGGATGAAGGGAATGTTTCAAATCTTTTGTTCTCTTAAGAGTGTGCAGTAAAGGCTGTGTGCAACCCATTCAGCTGAGCAAGTCCTAATAGCCAGATCCTACAAAATGTGCTAAGCACCCTTGTTCCAAAATACAGACCTCTAGAAACTCTGGAAAGAAATCCAACATGGGGCTTTTGGGGGAATCAAAAAATCTTGGAAAATCTTCAAAATCGGGAACCAGGGCAGGCAAAATTCAAACCCATGAGGATGCAGAGAAAATAGCACAATTTAATGAAAGTGAAATAGGTAAAATTCAGAGGAAGGAAAAGGACAGATAAACAGGGTGCTGAAAAATGTCTTAAGAACAGTTAGATACTACATCCTTTTTATCATCTGACAACTAGAACCTCTTTTGGTCTACAATTATATCCACTTATTGGTCAAAAAAACTCCAACAAAGGCAATTACTGAAAAGCAAAAAAACCCCAAAACCTAGAAGTCTCCTCATTCTTCAGCCCAACTCAGTGCAGGCTACATGTCACATCTGGTTCCCTCTGCTCTGAACTGGTATCTGGTTTTTTCTCTCCCCAAATATTTGCACAAAATGTAGGATACCTGTAACTGGAATATCACTGTACAACATGTGAAACTACCTTGAAATAAAATATCTTGTGTTTCACCTTGCAAGAGAAAGAGCTTTATTCTAAGCCAAGTCCATCTGTTTGTGCAGCCACTCAGGTATCTCTAAAAACACCACTATTTGATCTACATGGAGACAAACCCTATCTGTTGTTGTTGTTGCTGTTGCATAGACTAAAAACCACCAAATTCCTAAAAGGTATTACTACTATTAGGAAAATTTACATTAAGAGCCTTCAATAACATTTAACAAACATCTTTTAGACAAAATCTAATAAATGGATTTCTCCAGTTTGTACTTGCTGGCACCCTGAAAGCCTTTCCACACCTGAGCAAGTTCCAGGGGTGCACTTGCAAAATTAATATAATATATTAATTTTTTAATAAGGTTTTTGATAAGGTAGAGCAGCAAAGGCTGCTGGAATTTCAGCTCTACTAGTTATTGCTGGGTGGGCTGAAGATTCATTGCTTTATGCTCAAAACACTTCTCCAATAAATTCTGCTCGGATTCGATGCTTTCATGCATTTGAGTTATTTAGTTCTATTTCTGCAAATCAACTCCTAAAATCTTAGAAATGCAAAATTTGTTAGATAGGTTAAAAAAACCCCAAAGAAACACCACACAAAGAACAATTCTTTACACCAAGCTTAGAAACACATTTGCTTCCCTCTGGTGAGCACCCTAGACACAGCAAACCAATGCATTGGCACCATCAGTTATTGACACCAATGAGCACTTGCTCACCTGAGCAGTCACAAAAGGGTGAAGGAAGACCATAATATTGTTCCTCCAGGTACTGTCCCTTGGTGCTCAAAGGTATCACATCTCCCAGCACCTCATGTGGCTTGCTTCACTTTGATCTGTACTGGTGTAGGATAATGTATTTCTCACAAAAGGATTTGATGAGAGCCTGATTGAATCAAACACAGTTCCACTCAAAGCTCAGAGCCGCTGTAAAAAGAGAACCAATGGCAAACATCTATAATTGTTTAGTTTTAGATTTGCAATCTATATTCCTGTTATTGTTGTTCTCCAGCTCTTGGAAAGCAGTGATGCTGTTCAGGGGTGATTCTCCCACCCTCTCCTTCCCCCCCAGGGCTTGCATATGCTTGACACTACTTGGAAAACTGACTAACAGGGTGTTCACTTTTACCAGGCCATTAATTGATAACACTTAATTAATCTGCCGTGTGAGAGATCAAATGAAGATTGTGTCCCACAACCAGCAACATATATTGACTTTGTTATTCCAATTACGTGTCTGACCAGAACAGCCCTTTGGTATAAGATTTAACCTTTGAATCACCCTCAGCACAGAAGTAGATCAGCTGCTGGGAATCTGACCTGAAAAAGACCTTGACACTGCCAGAGCTCTCTATGTGCTTGAAAATGTTCCACCTTGTGCTTGTCATAGCCACGTTCGTGTTGTCATTTGCAATTACATTTGCGTGTTGGACACGATTCTCCGATAAGCAGCTGATAATTAGCAGGGAGCTCTGATTACAATTTGCTGTTTCACATTGGCATACATTTTTGTTCATTTTGCTGTGTGGCATTGGATTTTTTTTTTCTTTAAAGAATGCCCAGAAAAGAGCAATTAGTTTCAGCAGCAATTGGGTAAATGCAGCAGACAAAGAGAGCAAATTGCCTTTAGCAGCCAATTTATAAATCAGCTGCAGATTTCCAACACAGTTTTTATTTTTGTTTCCGTGGGTTATCTTCCACTAAATTGATGAGTAATATCATCAGAGGCAGTTTTGGTGCCATTTACTATAACAAAACATAATTAAAAATATATTCATCAGATTTCCTGTGGCTTTCTACAAGGACAGTGAACAGCAGCAGCATAATGAGGAGTAGCAATTGACCTTCTCTATCCGCTAATTTTGTGACTTTAAATCCATGTTTCTTTTCCCATAGAAGTCAGTGTAAAATCCAGAGCAGACATACCCAAAACTCCGTAGCAAATCTTAGTTAACATCCACCTGCCATGAACATTACATACCATTTTGTCAGACATGGGTCTGACCAGGATATGGATGGCTATTTTATGGTGCAATTTTCTGTAATGCAGCTTTTCTCCAGTAACACCCTTTCCAACCAGAGGTAGAGGTTAGCGTGCAAATGTGACAATGAATTGCACAAAGATGAATTCTTCAGAAAAGAACCCAAAGGACAGTAATACTTTTTTTTTTAAGAAGTAAAAAAGACCATAATATTATTATAAACCAACCTCATCATTAGAGCATAGAACTTAGCAATATTACTTGCTGGCATAGGAGGGGGAAAAAAGCCTGGTAGTTCAGAAGTAGTTATAAATAACAAAAACCACAGAGAAGGAGACCATTTCAGGTCCTCCATCTTGTCTATTACTACAAAATAGTGTGAAGTAAAACTGCTCCTGGTTCTGACTGCTCTGATGTAAAACCACTGAGGCAGGTCTAAACTCAGATAAGTACGAAAATTGTAATAGAGAGAGTTAAGAATTTGAAGTTGCTTTAAGAAGGCAGAGCATCAATCTGTTGTATTAGCAAATAAAAAGATGATGAATCCAATACCTACTCTGTAATTTCAATCAAGGTTTATTTTTAATAAACACCAAGAGATCTAGCTGGTCCAAAAGATTAACATATGAGGCCCTTACCCTTAGGCTGGTGCCTTTTAAACAGGGTTCAGTAAATTACTAATTTCTTTGCAACACCCCTACATAAGAAACAACTATCAAGCTGTTTAATAAACTGATTAAATGCCACAAGGTTCTAGTAACAAAAATCACCAAATGTAGAAGCTAACAATAACTCACATAGACAGTGATGGCTGTGGAAACATTTTGTTTACAAAGTACTAACCAAGACAACTAGTTTTCTTACTCTTTCCATAAAATGCAGTAGTCTGTAACTTTTACCTGCCTGAGTAACTTGTCAAGCAGCTGAGCTGTGCAGAAGAAATGCCTGTGGAAGGTACTACCTGAAATCACCAGTATGGTATCCAAAAGCACTATAAATCCACTGCAGGATGAGCCCCCAAAAAACACTCCTAATATTGGGGTGAATCTTGAACCCACAGCCTTCTAGCTGAGGTACAGAACTGCTACCAAATGAACCAAAGGCAAATGAGAAACATTCAAAGATAAATGAATATACGCCAAGGCTTATGTGTGCTATCAAGCAATAAATACACTAGGAGTAGGAAGTGCAAAAAGTAATTAAGGTTAAGAAAGAGGCATTTGCAAGCTATAAAACATTAGATAGAGAGGAGGACTAGAAAGATTGCAGAAGGAAGTTAAGAGAGTGTAAAGAAAAAATTAATACAAGAGGCAGAGACAGAAGGGGAGATTGCATGAGAAGTTACGATAAATAAGCAGATAATTTTCAACTCTGTGAGGCTCAGAAGTAAGATGTTGGAAAAGTATCTCTAGGTGACAGTAGAGAAATAATATTCTGAAAAGCAGACAGTGTGCTAAAGCAGATGAAAATCAAGTATTTCTGACTCCACATTTGGACCCTCCAAATTGACCAACCTGCATAAACATTATGTTATATCATGACATTATTGGTTGTCCTTTGTAAGGATAAATGAATAAACTCCATTTGGTGTGAAACCACATTTAGTGGGGTAGCTTGAAATGTTTGGAAGAATGTCAAGAGACAAGATGTAAACAGGCCAGATAGGGCAAAAAGATTCAAAAAACATTGTAAAATGTGATTTAATAATGGCCAGTCATATCAGTGAAAATGACATTTTAACTGCCAGAGGGCTCTTTTGCACTTAGACAGCAATGTAGAAATATGAAATGGCCAGAATACGGTGGAGGACCATGGAAGGACCTTTTTCATCCTTTTCTTCTTGAATGTGTTAATGATAACTATCTGGGAAGCTGCTGCTGATGTAAGAACAGGTATCTATTAGCAAAAGTCTGTATAAGTACATGCAAGAACATTTTGACCTGCAAAATCTATATTCAAACTATCTGTGGGAGGAAAAGTCCTGGGCAGAATGGCAAAAGCAAAAGTATCTTTTCTTTCTGGCAGTAATGGGTGATGGTGTAAAAGTTAATTCTTCTGTAAAGCATTTCCCTCCCCACCATGAGGGGTTTTAATTCTTAGTATTTTCTATCTGAGTATTTATATCAAGCAGTGTAAAACTGTTTCACACTTAGCAAAGTTTGAAAAATACAGCTAACAGGGCATATACTTGTACCTGTACAGTGGTGGAGGTGCCAGCACTACCTGTTCAGCTAGGGTGTGGTTAATGAATCCAAGGGAAAGGTTGGAAAAGGCTGCAACTGGCTTCCTCCTGCTTCTCATTACATCTGACCACTCAAAAAAAGAAAGTGACTGTAAATTCTAACGCAGCCTAATCTGTATTAGACAGACCTTTGGCACTGGGCTGAGGAAATGAGACTTCACTGAGACAGAGGACCCCAACAAAAAAAGTGTGAAAAATTGAAATGACAAGGTTGTGTTGATAGCTTGTTGAATAAATGAAGGGAATGAATTGAAATTTACATTTATATAGCACCGTTCATCTACACTGTATCACTCAGGACTAAGGAGTTGGTGGAAGGCTTACTTTGCCAGCACATCTGCACTGGGGAATAAGGTAGAATTGGACCAAACATCATCTTCCCAGAACCAGACCTACAAAAACAGTGGAGAAGGGAAAAGAACCTGTGTAAAGCTTAAAAAGGGTAGTAGTCAGGGAACAAAAAGTAGAGAACTTCATGCATGGAATGTTAGGAGGTAAGAAAGGTACTGAATATTATTTTTAAGTTTAGATCATGATTGCAGGAATGAAACAAAGAAAATAAAAATAATTTATCTGTTGTCTTTTATCTGTTCCAATCCAGGAACAGGTATCCCACCATTTCTCACTCTAAGAAAATGAAAGTCTGCAGATATGGGGATTCAATAACTTAGCTGTTGCACTTTACCAGTCCTTACAGTTAGAAAGTTCTTCCTAAAGTAAATCTTAAATTTTCTTCAGTTCATTTAAGTCTATTACTTCCTAATCAATTCTTGCTGAGCATGAGGTTCAACAGAAGAAATTGATCACAGTGCTCTTGATAGCAGCTTTTTATATACTGAAAAGTGGAATCATGTTCCTGTTGATCCATGGTACAGCTAAAGTGTGGCTTAGCACTTTTGTCTGATTATCTGACCCTCATTTTTCCTACATATAATGTTACTATTAAAATACCAGAATACAGTACTCTTTCAGAGTCTAAACTGAGATCTTTTCCACATATGTTTGATTTATGTAGGTAATTGTATGTTGGATGTTTAAGAGACAGGCTAGCAATTACTCCTGTACACTCACTCCTGTGCACAAGGAGAATTTGCCAAAATGACATTTACATACTGTGGAACCCACAGTTATTTACCTAATTCATCCTTCAGGGTCCCAGAGAGAAGCTCACCTCCAAAGCTATTCATCCATCTCTGCTGGCAAATCCCAAGTCATCTCATGCTGATGCTGCCACAAATCT
Organism: Anthoscopus minutus; assembly: GCA_013399455.1. NCBI lineage: Eukaryota > Metazoa > Chordata > Aves > Passeriformes > Paridae > Anthoscopus > Anthoscopus minutus. The sequence goes on from VWYI01015218.1 coordinate 17,458, forward strand.
GGTTTCTTTGAGCATCTGCCTCCTAAAAATTAAATGCCTCAAAAGCAGCAAAAGAACATCCACAAGGCAAGAAAATTTGACTGTTGCACTGCTACCACTTGCTGGTGCAATAAAGAGTTGGTGGAGAACCTGCATAATTCAGTGCTCAATAAAGTCATTCTTCCAAATGCAGCAGAAGACATGGAACACAGAACACATTGCATTTTTCCAATTTGTTCTGAATTTTAGGGCTATTTGGGAAATAGCTTGACCAGTGTGTCTGACATGTACACACAGCAGTTCTCCTTTGCTTGCAATAAAAGTCATACAAGTCAGCCCCAAAATCATGAGACTTTAAAATGGTCCACAATGCTGCAAAAGTTAGTTGTGGCTTTTCTTGCAGTAACATTTTTAGCTGACCAATACAGGTTTAAAAACAAGTTGCATAACTCACACAAGACATATCATCCCATATCTGCTACATGCTGAAAGCCAAATCCCACATGAACTGGATGTGCAGACATGCACGTTTTCAAGACACTTTCTCCCACATTTCCTTTTCTCATTTGCCTCTCTCACCTACCACAGTGATTTCCTGACACCTATTCCCTGACCATCCCTATCCTTCAGCTCCTGCCCTTTGACTTTCAGGGTTGAGATGCAGGGCCCCTTTCAGCCTCCAACTTGCAAGACAGCTCAGGCTCCCACTTCCTCACTGAGCACTCATCTCCAAACAGAAGTGGTTTTGAGAGCTGGAACATTTCTGATATGTCTTTTTTCTTGATGATGGTGATGGGCATCCTGTGTCTCCTGATTTCAGCTCTGCCCCTGCATCAGAGCAAGCAAAGGCAGCCAAGGCTGCTCCTGAGAACATTTCAGGCTGCAGCCCACAGACAGCCTGGTGAGGAACTGTACAATACAAAACAGCACCAGTGCTGGTACCATTAAACCCCTTTCTAATGATTCCTTTTACCCAAATGAAAACACTACTAATTCACAGGTACTAATTAACTCACCATTTTTAAGTCTTAGATTACATAAAGATTCATTTTTATCATCATAATATTCCTAATATAGTTATTTTGTACAACAATGGCAAGTTCTTGTTCCTCAACATCAACTTCTATGCATAATAATGGAGCATTGGAGAAGACAGCTTTGCTTAAGTGATAAATACTTTGCTTCAGGTGATAATTTTCCACTTTTTAAGAGGAGATTCTTGATTTAAATGCCCAAAAGTTCGCATTTTATTTTATTGCAAAAACAAACTCAGAGGAGACCAGCGACTTCCTACCTGGCTCAGATCTGACATGCCTTACAAATGGATTCTGCTGATGCCTCTGGCAAAGACACCTCTACATGACACCAAGGAATTTGTTCAATTTTGCTGGAAGAAAAAGGAGACAGCAAACCTTCCTTTCTCCCTAACTTTCCTTAACTTTGCAAGCGCTTTCAATTAGCTTACAGTGAAATGGGGCCCAGTTTGCAGGCAGAGATAAACATAGAAGTTTAAAATAGCTCAGAAAGTAATAATACAAATAAGGATCTTTGCTGAAGTGAGATTTAAATAAGTAAAAATGTTACTGTTGCTCTGGAGCTGAAACCAGAGATGGAAGAAAAATGTTAAATTAAACTTCTAGCGTAAACCAAATGTTTTTCACCTTGAGAACAGACTCATGACCTGAGATACAAAATGCTGGAGTCACATACTCATATTGAGAAAACATATCCAGAAGAGGAAGATCCATGTATAGAAATCAAATTTTGGAAACTATACTGCTACATTGAGCACCGTCAACAGACAAAGAGCAGAGGGTTAAAGGAATAAAGAGTATGACAAACTCTGTTGAGCATACATAGTCCATACTCACAGAATAATTAAGGTTGAAAAGGATATTTAAGATCATCAGGTCCAACCATTAACCCAGCACTACCAAGAACACCACTAAGCCATGTCCCTGAGCACCACAGATACGTCTTTTAATATCTCCAGGGATGGTGACTCCACCATTTCCTTGGATGCCTGTTACTCCAAGACACACTAGCAAGAAAAGGCAAAAGAAGAAACTGAGTGAATGTCAAAGGAGGGAGGTTTGAAAAGTGAGCAAGCTGTCTTAATTTCACCATTAGAAATTTAAAAGGATGCCACCTTGGAGTGAGGGCAGAGTCAAGAGGAATATAGCACTTGTTAGTGACGCCAGTACCTCTGTACGAGAGGTACAACTCACTGGAAAAGGAGATTTCCTCACACCAGACATGAGGAAGTTATTTGCTGCTTTGAGGAGGAGCACTTAATGGAAACCAAGCAGAAAGCTGGAGAGACATTTGAGTGGGAGTATAACTGAGACTTGGAGATAGAATACTGGTTATTCAGGGACAGCCAGACTTTCCTCTTTGCCTAGTTCCCTAGGATAATGTCATTGTGAGCAAAATGAAAGCAAGGTAGCTTTGGGAAATTTGAGGTGGCTGATAAGAAGTATTTTGTACCAACCACTAGTACCAAGAATCCCCTGGAGATAACTGGGTCAGAACTTAGAAAAAGCCTTAGATGGCCAGGTAATGAGAAAGAGGCAGAAGCAAAAAGTCTGAGAATTAATAGTGTCAAGGAAAAAACAGACACAAACACAAAAGAAGCTCATTAGAATAGGAAGAAAGAGAGCTACAGTGCTAGGCTGGGGGAAACTTCCAGGCCTAGGCATGGGCAACTCATTAGACAGACAAAGCTCTCAGCTATCTTGTGAAGATTCTAACCTCTGTATGTTCATCTGGCATGAAGCTGAGTTTCCAGTTGTTCCTCTACCGTCGTTTCTTCTGGGGGCATCTGGAAGTGTCCTGGACCTACCAGAAGTGAGAGCACAGATGGTGGACCAGATGTACAAGACTTTGAAATATTTTCATGAAGAGCAAAGGGGAGTTTGAGCTGTAGACAAGGAACCAAATGGTGTTGAAGTTCAGCAGGGGAGATAGAAAGGTTATGAATTAAACGCATGAAATGTAAATTGGGAATATGGGGATGTTATAGAGAGAGAAAGGAGCGAGGAAATTGAAGGCCTGGGAAAAGCACAGATAAGCTGAATAAACAAAATATAAAGAGCTATCATGGCAGTCATGTGCCTGCAAAAAAGAAAAATGCTCTTCCAAAAAATAGATTCCCTATTAAGTGATTTTGCTTGATTTTTTTTTGTGCCACTCATGAGTTATCAATCTCCCCACCCATAAAGACAAATGTCATATCGGCCCTAACCCATCAGCTATTCTCAATTTATCACCATTTAATATGTATTAAAATGCTCTTACCTCTGATTGCAAAAACAAACAAAATAAGGCAACATAAATCAAAAAGAAAGGGAAAGAGAGACGAGGAGGCTGAAGAGACAGAAGTGAGACCTGCTGCTCAAAGGAATGGATTTGTTTTGCTCTTGATCTTTGCATCCAAGCTCTCAAGGCCTCTCCACCACAAAAATACTCCAATGGTCTCACACTGTAAATCACATCAGTAGTTTATTAATCCCCTCACAACACAGAAACAAATGCTCAGCCCTGGAAGGAGAGTGGGGAAGCTGCAGAGTAGTAACAAACTCAGCAGCCCTACAACTCTCTCTCTCTCTGATCCCATTATAAACTAACACAATATTTTTCTCCAATTTTCAGTCGGTATTGCAGCTCGCAGCAGAAAAGATACTGAAAGCAGCAGGAGCCAGGCAGAGGTGTCAGACTTCAGAGCGGACACTGCCTTGGGACCTGGGGGGGCCAGTAAATCAGTGCACGCTTGTCAACAGCTCCAAGCTGCAGGAATTACTCGAGCGAAAATAACAAATGGCTGTCATTGTGGAGCCAAAAACCTGTGATTATAATTATCACATCCCCAGTGACCTTGCATAAACTTTAATCCCTCTCCAATGGAGCATTTAAATAGCCTGCATCTACTGGCAGGGGACCGTGTCCCCTTAGTTGAAAATACAGAGAGTAGGAAAGAAACGAGCCACAAAGAAACCACTAAGCCCCTCTGTGTCTTACAGCTTGTATTAAAGAGTTGTACAAGAAAAACCCTGTCACTGTCATTTTAATTGATATTACATAGTCATCCTGGATTCAAAATGCCACGGTGGTGTCCAAACTCAGCTAATCCCAGCACCAAGCATTTTAATCAGATGAAAAGGTCAAATACACCAAGTTTTCATCGCTGCATTCAGTGGGCTGAGAAAGTGGGTATACAAGGTGTGTGGATGGGTTGCTGAGTCAAGGAATCTTCAGGGAGGAAACCTCCTTCCACCTTGGAGAGGTTAGCTCACCCTTGAAGCTTCCACCATGATCAAGACTTGGATGAATTCTTCAGGTTTAATAAAAATCTTTTTCCACTCCTAAAATCAGTTATTTTAGTTGCTTGGGTATTTTCACAGTACCCTTACAGCCAGGGCTGGATGTCTTTAATTACAGAATTAAGGACAGTTACTTCTCTAGGATGTAAATGTACTTCCATCCAATAAAGACAGGTGTTGCAGAAAGCACTAGAAGCTCTGAATCTGGGGAAAGGAAAATTTTGATTCTAAAGGATTTCATTGTTCTCATGTTTCCGATCCTGAAAGGATCCTTTTAGGGAAAAAATATATTTTTGTGCTGTTCTGTGAGTACTCCAAAGCACATTGAAAGCATAGTAGGTGCAGGAATTTGATGAGATTGCTTTGAAATTTTAAGAACCGAGTTGTTCCTTGATAGTCAGATTAATAGTTCACTGAATTGTTACACTTGCAAACCAGGTAATTTCCAGCAGAAAAAAAGCACCTTTTGGAGTCATCAGATCCTCTCACATACAGGCAAACAAATGTAGGTTTAAAATATGAAACTTTATATCTTCCATACAGGTGTTAATAATGTTCTGCACAAGCTTTGCACCATGGTATCACATAACAGTGATTTTTCCTTCAATACTGCTGCAATAAGACAAAATGAACTTATTACTGGAAAGAGCTTTGCTAATTTCACAGTCTTTCATTAGGCTTCAGAGAGAGTACAAGAGGAGAATTTCACATTCAAATTAGCAGTAATTTTAACAAATTCAAAACTTATAAAACAGAGAAATAAGAGGAATATTAAGTCTTAAGGGAAAGCCATTTACCGAGATAGGGCAATATGTAAGCATTTCTATATTAGTGTGTAGACTGGTGTACATAACCCCACCTGCACTTCTCCATGTTAAATAAATTAAGTAAAAGTCATCTACAACAAGTGGTATATTTCCTAAAACCAGGAAATTGTATTGTCTAGAAAAGCAGAAGTACTTGAAATAGATTACTTCCCTCCCACACTAAGTTTTAACTATAAATGTTGGAAATAAGAGATAAAAATAACTAAGAAGTAGCCTTTATACAGTTAAAAGGCTACAATAGATCACAAAGGTGCTTAGTCATTTAAGGTGGTTTTCCAAGTCAATAAATATATATTATTCTTATTTCAAAGGGAGAATTCTTCCAAGCACCTGCATTAACCTAAACCTCATGTCCTGGCAAGCCTCTAGCAAGCTTTCTATAACAGTGTCAGCCCCTCGACAGGGCATTTGAAAACACAGCTACAGCTAAAACAAGTCTCCTTTCTGCTCTGTGTCAGAATTAGGATGTTCCTTGGACCAGAGAGACAGGGAGAGAGTGAGCCAGACCCTCACAGAGCTTTGCATGCCTGTGACACTAGGGAAATAGGTAGTGGCATAGGACAGACAGGTCTTTTCAGCCACTGGCACAGGATAGGAACTGGATTAAATCAAAGTGCCCTCAGACACCTGGACACCACGGACACCTGGACACTGCTGTGACACCAAGGCCCCTCCACAGACACCACATAGTAACAAATTCCACAAGCTTCATTCATTTGAAATGAAAAATTCTCCCTTTGCATCACTGCAACATAAATAAATACATTAAATATCACGTAATCATAGCTTGGCACATTTATCCTTCAGTCAGGAATCATTCCAAACACCATCTCTCCTTTCTGATTACCAATATGTTACAAATGCATTAATCTAGAGCTGTATATTCTACGTGTTTCATGCATGAAGATCTGGTAAAATCCCTCTATTTTATCCCACATATTGGCGATGAGCTACCACCAGTTATCTTTCTATTTTGTTTCTCTTTTGACACTCAATCCAACCTCACTCATCCAACATTCTTTCCATCTCATCTTGGAGAATGGGAAGTTCCAGAAATGTTTTCTTTTTCTTCATGCCAATAACTGTAAAACAACTGAAGCAACTATCATCAGTGTTAGGTTAATGGTTGGACTTGATTATATGAGAGATCTTTTCCTTAATGATTATGTGATCATTATAAGACAAACTTTTAGTTGCATGTCTCAACTTATATGTATATTATTTTGTGAATTCACCTCTAAGAAAAAAATAATGTCAAAATCTGCACTTTCCATGTGTTAATACTTGAAAAGACACTAAATCTGGCACAAAATCATACATAATATAAACCTGATATCATGGGCAATTAGCCATTATTTAGTATGAAGATAGTACCATGGGAGAGGGTGTTAACCTATTTGTTATCCCTTTCTTCCCTCTGAGAAAAATCACAGGCACTTGACACCATGTATTTTATATTATGATCCTGTTCTGGGTATATATTCATCAAAATTGAAGTCTCTTTGAAACAGTTATTGCTGAACTGTGGAATTCCTTTGAAACTATAGAAATTAAATATTGTGAGAAGATAATTATGGTCTGTGAATGAACATTTCATTTATTCTGATCTCAGTGGTCTGGACTTTTAACAAAAGCCCTTTGCAGTTCTGTGTCCCTGACATCCCAGAAGGTGTGCAATAAAAAGCCAAAGCAGCGATGTTTGTGTGATACAGTGGGACCAGCTGACCATACAAATGGGCCATATTTGAGGAGTTTCAATTTCAGCACAGAGCAAGTTGAATAAACAGCTCATAAAACTGCCTTCACATTATGGGGCAAATTGCTCATCTCTGAATCACAGTTGCTCTTGGCTTCCCCTTCAGAACTCTTTCCACGAGTCCCAGTGGCATTAATGGCAGCTCCACAGGCAGAACAAATAGACAATCATTTCATACTGAGAGGAGAATTTCCCCTACATGGTGCGTGTCCATCACACAAACCCACCTTGTACTGAGGGAGGGAAACAACCCCTGTGAGCCTCCCCAACCCTGCCTCTCTCCATCCCCTCCTCTCTGCTCTGCTGCCTGTGGCCACCAGCACCAGGCAGGCAATCTGACATTTTTAACAGCTTTTATCTTTTCATAACCCTGGCTCCCAGCTGTTTCACGTTTCCCTGCACTTTTCTGCCGCGATGCTGGGTTCACTCAAAAGACAACCCCGGCGCACTGAAATGCCAACAGCAATCTCCAGCTCTGTAATATTTTGGCCTCCTAAAGACCCCATCCTGAGGAGAGGGTTACTCTGAGAATGTAGTGAGACCCAGATGAATAGAGATGTCACTACCCTTGGTGAGAACTTGTGCATTTGAGCTAAACAAGGAGCCTCACCACCCCTCAGCACAAGTCAAAACCAGGTAGGAAAGAGAAGGCAGAAATGGGCTGCCTTGCCTCAGATGAAATCACCCCCAGGGCTTCTGATCACCATGAAAATTTGGGTGCTGGGCAATTCATACAGATCTTGGGATTTTTTCCTAGCTTTTGGAGAAAAATTTACTGACTGGGATTATCTATTTTTCCAATTTTAATCTTTTCCTTTCTAAGCCATACAGACCACCAGACTGGTGTTGGATGGAGTTTAAACACTCATAAGCTTCAAGCACTCAACAATTTTTTCCACAAGAGAAATATTCAAAGTATTTCTTTCGTATCTTCCCTTTTTACTTCTTTCTCTTTCATTTAGCCCATTCCTCAAGACATATGTACTGGTATAAAGTTCAGACTGGGCTTGAAGAGAGAAAAATCTGTATTTAGAGAGCAATATTCCTCTGCCATGATTTCAAAAGTGTTTCTGAATCCTAAGCCTTTCATAGTGTTTCAAGGTCCCAAAGAATATGGACCTGACCCTGGGAGCTTCACCTGAAGAGGCTTTTCTCCTGAAACTGGTGTGTTTTCCAGCAAAAACAGTAGCCAACCTGCTTTAAAAAAATAAAATAAAATTTTAAAAAATCATCAATTAAAAAATCTTCATCTAGAATCAGCTCCAGCCAGCACCACCAGCTTTAGTCCCTGGTTTCCTCCATAATGTAGCTTCCTTCCTCAAGCTGACCTCCTGGAGTCATACAAATACAAGAGCCTATGTATTTAAAGGATCATTCTGATTGGTACAGTTATGTCCAAAACTTGCAATATAAAACCTATAGGTTCAAAATTGAGAAGTCAGTTAAGAATCATGGAAATTGCATGTACTATTTTTTAATATAAATTTTTGAGAGTGTCACCCTCAATTTCTCTGTCCTATGAGGTAGAGTTCCTACCATCTTTCTTCTGGTAGGAAGCTGAAAGCACTCTCTTTTCATTCCTGATTCAGTTCAGCTCTTTTCTGTGTGAGTAAGGTTCATGTGGCTTGATGTCTGATAATGAAGATTTGGCACAGCTTTAAATATAAGTAATTAGGGAATCCATTGACCATAACAAACAATGGACCAAAAAAAAAAAACCACCCCAAACTGTTTTAGAGAAGGTACTTCCCAGTTATAATAGCATTCCCATTATAGTAATTTTTGTCTGTAATTATAATTCACAAATTTAATTCACTCAAAAAACAAATACCCTTTTTTTTGCTTAAATATCTTAAATCAAGCATTAAATTACAGCTCTTTCAGGAATGAACCTCATCATTAGCTTTCTTATGTGAAAGAGAAAAAAAGTAACTCTTGAAAATCTGCATTTAAGGGGCAAGTGCAAGACATCTACACAATAAAATCCTCTGGTACACATCCACATATCACATGCCTGTATGCTCATATATACATATATGCACATGTGCATTTATTTATGCATATTTTTATATTATTTATGTTTACACACACAAACATACACTCATGCTAAGAAAAAGAAACCTCCAATGATAATGTGATCCCCACTAGCCTAGCAGTTCAATTATAAAGCAATCCTAGCACAAATCCAGAAAATGTCACTGTCACATGCTTCCTTTGTATGCTGTTGAAAATACCTCCAAACTTTGGAAATTAATCACACAGCAATGCCAATCTTTTAAGCCAGGCATCTATGAACCAACCTCTTCCCTACTGAATGAATTACATTGAAATCATATAATTGCAGGCTGCCATTCAGTCACCCTTAACAATAGAAGACTTTGAAAATCGGAAATTTTTTTCCCATCTGACTCCCAACTTGCAAGCATGAAGCATACAGCAAAAGCTTGGTGCCTTTTAAATTACCTAAACTCCACATCCTTCAGACAAATGAACAGCATAAAAAAAAAAAGGGTGCAATTTAAGGGCAAATCATTTTGTGTTAATCCTTGGGAACTCAAAGCATGAAGATAAAAGAAGAAAAAATGCAGGTTTCACTTTGCTCATTATGGGACATTGACTTTCACCTAATAGTATGCAATTAAAATTTCTTCATGAGATTTCCTTATTGAAATAAGAAAGATAGTGCCGTGCTGAATGTGGTGATAGATCTGGTATAAACGTGCTTCCTGGACAAACTGATTTATCATGTCTCATTCCAGCAGTACTTTCTTGCTTGCTCATTTCTCATCTTATTACTGTGAAGTTATAATTAAAGAGGATCCTCCCACGGAGAAGAGTTCTCCTTCAGGACAAGCTAAATTATAAATGCACTGTTCTTTCTCTGAGGCCAATTTAAAGGGGCAGTCTGCTGTGGGAAAGATGCACATCTAATTCTTGGGGCTCCTGGCTCTGCAATTTTATGCAGGTCTCTTTCTGTTAGATACAGAATAAATTTGGTTTGCAAACTGGGTTTCCTGGGCAAATATACCTCTGCAATTGACTATTTCAATTTAAATACAAAGACAATTCAATTAAAATGGTATTGAACCACTGTGCCTGATTTACTTCATAGATACTTCATGTACAATCACTCGTATAATACACCGAAATATTTCAGAGGACACTGAAAAACTATTTAGGACTACATAGCCTATAAAAATTCTCCCTATTCTTCAGGAAAAATATAACAACAGAACAACATTTGACTGCAATAACACTGACCATTATGAGATTAGTTTGCCAGGAAGACACTACCATAAAAAAACACAAGCAGCAGGCATGAGATCAGTTTGACAACCTGAAATCCTTCCTCTACCAAATTCTCTTCAAACACACAGACTTGCACCAATTAAAATTAAAATAGAAAATTATTTGTTGTCCTGTATTTGAGCTCATATCCTCATTGCAATAAAGTATTTGTATTGCAAGCAATAGCAAAAATCCAGTTTTCTTCAAGGAAAGAGATTCCAAGTGGTGAGATAACAATGAAGAGATAATAGTATTACTGAAGAAGGTTTTGTGTCTTTGTATTAGACCTCCATTAGACTCATCCCCTTATTTTTATTGTTCCCAATGTTCCTCTACTTTACAAGAACGTGACTTGCAAGAATAAGAATTATTTATATCACTTCACAGCAGCTCTTGAAGTAACTTCTCATGCTTTCCTGAGGACTCTGGAAAGACAGAATCAGGGGGTGAACTTGATAAAATGGGGCAAGGAGAGAGTAATACACTGAAAAATAGGGTGAGCTCTCTGAGCTTGGAATGGTCATCCAAGAATGAGAATCCTTTCTTATCTATGGAGTATATATGTACCTTAATATTAAACATTACTGTCATGGTATCCTGCCTTTAATGTCAAAGTGGGATCTAAAAGAATTCAGATCTCTTGATAATGAAAATCCATCTGATACTCAAAAGGCTCACACAACAATGAAATAGCCTTTTACACTGTTATATCCTATAGCTTTATATTTCTCCTTGAGTCCATTAATTTAATTGCATCTCTGGATTTAATTTTGAAATATTTTATTGTAATCATAGGAGACAGCAATAATTTATTAACGTGCTCAGTAGCACTATGACACAGTTAGGGCAGCATTATATTTGCAGACATATAATTTCAGAGCTAATTTCATAAAAGTATGAGTGAACTTGATCCTTAAATTAAAACCATTGTCCTTTGCTAGAGAATTAAGACAGGCAATTCATCCTGTGTCATATCTACAATGTTTTAAATGCGATGCAAAGACCTGGTAAAAGTCAGGTGTTTGCAGCAGCTGATATGACTATGAGGGTCTAGATCCCATGAGGAAGAAAAATGAAAAAACAGTATTGTGCTTATAGACAGTGACATATTACAACTGAATGTTTTTAAGCCCTTTTCAAAATGTAAAACCTCAATTTTTATATGTAAAAATACTATGCAGAAAATATCTGAATTCAGCTTCAAAAACCAATACATGTTTTGTCAGTAAATATTATTTCCTTGGCTTCTGTTTCTTCTTTATATGTTTTCTTTCCTATTTTGCCAAGAGAAGAGAAATTGTGGCAAGAAAAAAAGGGAGTAAAAGAAAACAACACAGCACCCCAAAATCCCACCATTGCTCGCTCCGTCACATTTTTTGCTGTAAATTCTGTGTGCTCTATCAGTACTGCAGATTGTCTGTGCTAATGAGTTGCAAATTTTCATATTCAAAAGTCCATTTCCAGTTTCATGGAATACACAAGGTCACATCAACATGTTTGTGTTTCTATGGGTGGCTGCAAGTCCTAAAAAAGAGGTAACATCAGACTGGTGACCTATTACTAGTAGGGCTGCACAGGGCTCCATCCTTGGCCCTCTGCCAACATCTTCATGAATGATCTGGACACAAGACTGGAAGGCACACTGAGCAAGTTCACAGATTATGCAGAATTAGGAGGAGCTGTTGATTCCCTCCAAGGCAGGGAGGTCCTGCAGAGACACCTCCAGAAATGTGAGGGCTGGACAATCACCAACTGTGTGAGGGAAAGTGCCAGGTTCTGCACCTGGGATGGGACAACCCTGCATGTATGGACAGACTGGGGAATGAGGGGCTGGAGAGCAGGGCCACGGAAAGGGACCTGGGGGTCCTGGGCAGTGGCAAGTTGAGCATGAGGCAGCAGTGCCCTGGCAGCCAGGAGGGACATCCCTGTCCTGGGGGCAGCAGGCCCAGCATGGCCAGCCGGGCCAGGGAGGGATTGTCCCGCTCTGCTCTGGGCTGGGGCGGCCTCACCTCGAGTGCTGGGGGCAGCTTTGGGTGCCACACTAAAAGAAAAACATCAAACTATTAGAGAGTGTCCAAAGGAGAGCAACAAAAATGGTGAAGGGCCTTGAGGGGAAGCCGTGTGAGGAGAGGCTGAGGGCACTCGGCCTGTTCAGCCTGGAGGAGACTGAGGGCAGACCTCAGTGCAGTTACAAATTCCTTGTGAGGGGAAGAGCAGGGACAGACACTGATCTCTGCTCTCTGGGGACAGTGACAGGAGCCAGGGAATGGCTGAAGCTGTGTCAGGGGAGGTTTAGGTTGGGTATCAGGAAAAGGCTCTGGCCCCAGAGGGTGGCTGGGCACTGAACAGGCTCCCCAGGGCAGTGGCCACAGCACCAGCCTGACAGAGCTCAGGGAGAGTCTGGACAATGCTCTGGGGCACAGGGTGTGACTCTGGGGATGGTGCTGTGCAGGGACAGGAGATGGAATGGATGATCGTTCTGGGTCCCTTCCAATTTAGCGGGTTCTGTGATTCTAAAATCCACTTCAAAGGTCCTTTTCTATAAAATTTCTAACACAATTAAATGTCACATAAAAAGTGAGGTCTATAAACAGTCACAAAGCAGTCAGAAAAAAGAAATATATCCATTGACTCGATGTCACTTTTAGTCAAGTAAACATTCACAAGAAATTATTTTTTGAGGCATATTCTCTGCTCTGATAAAAACCTCAGTTCTGTTTGAAATTATAGAAGGTATTGTAAAGAGATTTTTTCTTGTTAGATCTCTTAACACGGAGAAAATAAAGTTCAGTAAAATGACTTAAAACCTCAAATACTCTCACTCAGCTTTCCAAAGTGTCTAGGATCAGAATAGATCTATATATCTGTATTTACAGAGAATTTCTCGTGAAAAATTCTCTAAAGCTGCATATTGTTTGCCAAGCTTCTGACAAGGAAGAAGTTGTTTTACAAGTGAATTATTACTTATTAAATTACAGCATGGCAAATAGAGCTGCTGTGGGCAGCATCTGGGCAGAGCCAAGCAGACAAGGAGTTGTGCTCCCACCAGCTTATGGAGTAAAGGTTCAAGCAGAGAAACTACAAGACCAAGCAGAAGACAAGTAAAGCCAGAAATGCCCATTAGCTCTCAGTCCCAGGACAGGGGGATTCAGACATTGCACATAAAGAATTACAATCTAGATGCAGAGAATAAATAAAAGAACATCCCCAACCAGCAGACTCCTCTCAGACCCTACTCCCTTTTGTTCCTACCAGTTACTTCTGCTGGCTGACAAATCATCTCCCTGACACAATAAATTTGTTATGGAACATTATCTCAGGCTGAGGAAGGTCAGGATGTGCTAAAGGTCGTGTATGTATTAACCCACTACATGAGAGTCCCCACCTTTAGTTTAGAACATAGTCTTAAATTATAAACTATTGAACTGGCTATAACAGATCCCTCATAAACAGCCTCATTTACCTGACACGGTCTTGAGATCTGCCTGAACACCTTGAAAACAGGCCTATGTCCTACCACTCCAAGGTATTACTAAAGGAAAAATCCACGTTGTCAAACACTGGGCTTGCGGAGTTCAAGTCCCAAAGACGAGGGAAAAGAGGTCAGTCTGATTCCAGCATCTGCTAAATTTGGGCACAGAGTATGCACTGGTTCAGGGTGCATACTGGGTCTGGTCTGAGAGAACACAGAGGAGATCACGGCTACAGGAATCTACACTTGACTCCAAGATCACTGCAGCACCTACAGAGGTTTTATGTATCTTGTATATTTTATGTTTTCTGCCAGAAACATGGTCATGGAGTTTTGATGCTGATTCATCACTTCTTAATCTAGGGGAAGGAAAGGAGGAAGGAAAGAGGGGTCACATTAATATCTCTATATACTACCATTTACTTGCAATTTCCAACTAACTGAGATTTGGGACAGATCGAGAATCAAAGGATCTGGCTACAAACAGCATTTTTTACTCACTTTCCTTGACAGAAAACCATTCTCTGGCAATTGTGGGAAAGGGAAGTGTTGGCTTAGTGCAAAGTGCAAACACAGAAATCTTTTAAAGACACAGATATCTTGTATCTCTGCCTTCAGTGAGCTGTTTCTCCTTTTTATTCTCATTTTCACTCTCCGTCTGTCTTCATTAGTCTGCTGGCACTCTGCTAGGATTAGTGGGCTAGTTTCCATGGTTTCTTATTTTCACTTTCTATCTTTCTTTGCTTAACTCATTAAATTGCTCATTACTTCACTGCACTTTACAGGAGACATATTTATTGTATTAGTTACACAATGGCCAGATTAGTAAGTGATAGGCAGTTTGCTATTTGAAAGAACATATTCTAATAGCAGAAAGGAAATTCAGGAGACACAGATATTATCTACTAGTTGTAACATAACTGGTATAGCTAGCAACTGCTAAATGTTTACCCTTTATCACTAGAAATATGCTACATGATTATAAAAAACTGGCGCAGTACCCACACTGCTCTTGCTCCTCAACAAAGGGAAACCTCAAGAACAGCTCTCAGGACCAACACCATCTTTACCTTCTCATCTTTACCTTCCATGACAAATTGCCACAATAAAAATGCCCAGACAATGGCTTTTCCCAAGTTTGGGAGGAGCATACATGAGCCTCCCTCTGACTGCTGGGGAGGAGCAGGGACAACAGGGAGGAACCAATGTATCAATCACAGACATTGTCCTGGCCAAGGGAAGCCCTCCAGCATGATAACCGAGCTCAAACTCAACAGTTTTGGCACCACTTCTCAGATTTCTACCATACTTGTGCCAATTGTATTACAAGAAAATTAATTCTGATTAATTTCTGATACTCATGTCCTGTAAAGTTATTGAGTAAAATGACTTTCCACTTCAATGGCAGTACAGTAGGTCTGGCTGAGAATACTCAGCCAAGCCAAAACTGTTGAAAACAGTTTTCAATCCTAATTCAGTTTCCCGTGGTCAGCCTCTAGAGTTTTTCATTTGTTTGTTTTTCTGATTGTGCCAGCTTCAACACTCATTTCTCTGCCAATTCACCTCCACTGTCTATCTTTCATTTTTCCAATAAATCCCACCTCCTCATCCTCTTTATTCAAGTACAGTCCATTTCCGTCTCTGGTCAAGTCACCAAGGGTCCAGAACACTCTACTTTGCACCTCTCACTTGTTTGATCTCTCCCACAGTTAAATCTAACCTAGTTGATTCAATTATGCTGAAGTTTCTCAGATGCTGAATGTAATCATCCATGCTCAGTCTCTTTAGTTTGACAGCCCTCCAAGACAGAATTCCTTTCAGCTGAATTAAGATCTTTCCTGCAGTTAGTGAATAGTATATACAGGGGTTCATGCCACTCATTCATCTTCTCTGGGAGTTCATTTATCACTTGAAGGTAATCTACTGTGGAGAATTTTGATCAAGAGGATGCCTGAATTTTTTTTTTTTTTCTGGTGGTTTAAAAAAAATTCATTGGTTTTTAAAAGATTAACTTGATCCCTTGGCCAAACTTAGTAGACATAAAGGGCTCACCATGGGATTTATGAAATGTAGCTTTCATTTTTATCTGAGTTGTATGGAAATGAGATTTCCTTTTTCTCCAATAAACCCTGGGAATGCTTTTATTTTTTAGGATGTGAACAGAAGCAATTCCCTTTCACCATACTTTAATGTTAGCTTTCTGTTGCCTGCTTTACCATTTCATTTTATACATTCTGGCATAGAATGGAAGCACTGATGTTTGCTAAGTTTGTCAGTAGGGCTTTTCTACAGTAAACTTTATCTTGAATTCCTACTGATAACAGTTTTGCTCTTCCAAGAATATCAAATCTGTCCAAGATTGCTGTTCTATCATTGCCCCTGATAGAGAATAAGATCATCTTTTGTCATCAAGAAGAAGTTGTTTTCTGATATTTTTATATCCTGTAAAACCTTCAAAAACTGTCCCAGGTTTAAGAATGCTGTATCTTTGAATATTTTGTAGTTCTTCAATTTAATTAATTCTCTTAAAAATATTCTTGATGCAATACAGTGAAACAAGAAATATATCTCCTCAAACTTCAAAAATAAATATATGAGGGTACAGCAGAATAGCTCATATAAGTGAGACAGACATGAAAAAGACATTATTAAGGTCGGAAAGCACCAAGAACGACCCATTTATTTCTCAGCACAGTTTGAAAAACAGATACACTGCAATTCTGTATATGTATGATATTTCTTAAAAGATAAATGCTTCAGAAACCCCTGCTGTATAAAAATCTCACTGTTAAGCCTAAACAAGAAGCTGACTATCCCTGAATCACATGCCCACTGAAAAAGGGAAAACAGAAAAACAGGATTTGATGATAAAGGGAAGAGGAATGTGCTACTTGCAGGCAGGGCTGGTGATGGAGAACCAGCTCTCCCTTTCCACTCATCAGGCAAAGCCCTGCTCCAGGAAATGGTGCTGGGAGTTTTGCAAGGTGGAACTGGTTGTTACAGTTTTTGATATGCTCAAAATAGATTTTTTTATCATTGTGACCAGAACTACCATCACTCGAAGAGCTTCTTAACACAACCAAAAACTGCAAAGGTTAATTTTCCTTTTTAACATATAAGTCTAAAAAATTCTTTTGCTTTTCAGTAAGTTTTCTTCCTGTGATTTATAAACAGTAAAATACATGGGTAACCAAGACACTACTTTTCCCTCTCACAAAATAACAGACAAAAATCAAATAGTTTTCACTATTTCTGTGTTAAAATTAAGGCTTTTTAAATGCAAAATTATTTTTTCCAGAAACCTGTAAAACAGAATGCCTGAAATACTTTTAAAATGGTTTAATATTTTTTAAATTTTAATAAAACTTGATATTAATTACAGAAAAATAAAACAATCTAGTTTTAAAACTCCACTCCTGCTTACTTTGCCTTTCATATGTATGTCTTTGGCACCTGGGGTTACCAAATTTCATTCTCTCTAGAGCATAACCACTGGTCAATCCTTACATCAGTTCTGTCAAATCAGGGAGACCATGTTTCATCTTTGAAACTAAAATACCACCAGAGCCTGGCCTAAGCTGGAATCTGGCAGAATACCCCTCCTCCTAGGGGGAGTGATATCTGGGGGTGTTCAGCTTGAAAACAGCTTATGTATTCACTCAGAAATTGTTTCTTGTGAGGGAGTTGGGAGTAGTATTGTCACATGTACTCTGCCTGTAAATTAAAACATTGAAAATATCAAAACTCATTCACATTCAATCCAAAAAAAAGCAAATTTGGGCCATCTCCCATTAATTCTTTTTGAATTGCACACTATAGCAAAAAGCACAGCTCTGTGGCTTTTCTGTTGCTGCCTTTGAAGAGCAGACATATCTCAGTCAATAACATTTTCATATTTTTATCACTTTGAGAACTAAAAAACGTTGTGCCACATTTTAGCACATTATCCAACACATGTGCTTAAGAATCTAACACATCAAGTACAGCACTTCCTTGATATCTGTCTGTCACCAGGTGGTGGCACCAGGCTTGACATGCAGTGAACTGACCCAACAGAGACACCCACACCCCATCACACTGATGCACTGCAAGTTATTCACACCTAAAATCTGCTGTCCCACCACAGCATCTTGCTCAGCACACCACTTCTGCATTCAGCCCTATTTAGTGTGTCCTGTTTCCTATTCAGCCTTATTTCAGTGAAAGCTCAGCCCTGCAACACCCTGACCCTCTTGTCCCCACTTCATCAGAGCACTGACCTGTGAGGACATGAGTGGCCCTGGGAGCCCTGGGGTCCAGTACTGGCCCAGATGTGTTACTGGATGGAGCCAGTGTGTTTAGCATGTGAAACAATCAACTTCTTGAGACTCTTAGACTTGTATGTTGGAGAGCATTTTTATTCTGTGGCTGTTCTTATTTGTTTTGACAAAGATAATGTGCTAATAAAGTTATCAGAGCTTTGCTTTTACTCATTAATGAAAGCATTCATTAGCACATCATGGGCAGGTCCATATGTCTATAGATAACTGTGGGAAAATGCAGTAATTATAAAATTATGGATTCTATGCCACTATTGTTATTATTATTTGAAAATATCGTATGGAATTGGTACAACGTGAAGAACTTCCATCCCTTTTTTAATCATTACCTGAACCTGTAAACTGAGCAAGTGTTCAAAAAAGGCCTCATAACTCACCATATTCCCTGATCCTGCTGCTATTACAAAATAACTGCACATCTTGTTGAATATTACTACTTAAATTAAAGCATTGATATTAATGTCCTAACCTTTTTAACCTAAAGGATATTTTCTTTGTTGCATTGCAATGCTCTAAATTGTGTACAATTGCCCCTGCTTTCTTAGAAACACTTAGTAAGGAATAAGCAGGAGCAATTAGAATAAGAACAGAAACATTAAGCATTAAGTAAAAGCAAAAGCATTGACTTGCAAGGAACCTGTTTGTTGCCTGTAGAAGACAAGATTATTGTATTCTTTGTTTAACACCCAGGCAGCAGAATGCAGGACCCTCTGGTACTTATGGAAATCTGCTGTGATATATCAGATGAGGCTCTATAAATACTAGTAAAAAACTATAATTGCACTCCAGAGCAAACAAACTTCTTCCAAGCATTGTAATCTGAATGCATCATACCCAAGTGAGTGCAAGAAGGGCTCAATGAATCAAGCTGTCCTAGACTCTAACTGAAAAGGTGTAATCTGCTTAAAAGAAGCGCCAAGGGAACAGAAATACTATCAGTTTCAATGACAATAGTTATCTGGTTTATTTAGCTGTCCCTCTCTTCCTCAGCTCCCTGCATCCAAGATACCCTAAAACCTTCTGCTGTCTTCTTGCCCAGGCTTCCATATGGCCTGAAACACACCAGAAACAAGGGGCTCGATTGTGACACGCCAGTTTGGGAGTTTGGCCTGGTTAATTATTCTGCTGGTAGTGTAGGAAAGGATTGGAATTAAGTTGTATTTATCAGGTATAGATAAACCAAGGCAACCAGGAGGAATTCAGTCTCCCAAATCTTTTCTGCACAGGCAAGTACCTTATCACATGTGGTACCATGCAGACATGTGTGGCTTGAAGAGGTGATGTGATTTACTCAGTGAGAAAGAATGGGAATTCAGTTCCAGTCTGAAATGAGGAACAAGAGCTATATGGTTGATCTAGATGCAAAGAGATTTTGCCCTTGTTCCTGAGATAATTCTGCCTGTTAAAAATCCTGCAGTTTTCAATGAAATAAAGATGGAACAATAAAAAAAAATTTTTTAAATAATTCTCAGATTTAGATTAGTTATTTAAACCACAATGAAAAAATAAAGTGGTTATAAGCTATATACAGTTTTCTTTCTTTTTGAGAAATATTTCTATAGTTCTATTTCTTGATAGTCAATTCATTTATACAGTTATAATCAAAACCTACTTCATTTACAATACCTGTTTTATATCTAATCTATTCAATACAGTAGCAAGTTATAGATGTGCTGTTTCATATCTGTAAGATAAAATAAATGTTAGTCACCTAAAACATCTAACATATAAAAAAATACAAAAGCATAATGATGTTATCTTGTTAGTACTATATATATGCAAACATTCTGTAGACATTTCAGCCAGGAATAATAGGAGATCCTCAGAAGATAGGAGCAAGAAACTAGTAGGCTTTAGCCCAAACTACAGACCAGACTAAATTTCTATGGAGTAGTTCAATCAAATTTACACCACTCCAGAGTATTACTTCCAACACTTTAAAATCACTCCAACACAAATAATACACAAGTATTACAACAGGATTACTATTAGTCATTGCAAGAAAAACGAAATTTACTGCAGTTCTTGTTTAATCATGGTTTTCCTGAATTTATCTGCTCATGTTAAGATTGGTTTAGCTAGTCTATATCAGTTAGACAGCAAAAGCAAAAGTTCTGCCAGAGAATGCATGCACTCAGTAATGAACAGGGAACTTTTCACTATAACACTTAAAGGAAGAATCCTGGCAGCATACTAAATATTTAAACACAGCTCTGATAGCTCACATAAATGTATGAACAAACCAGGAAGATTTTAATGGTACCAAAAAAAATTCAGCATGGTTGAAGGCAGAGAAAGAGAAATTGTTAATACCAAGATATTCTTTAACAATTTGGTTGAATGAGGCTCTGAACAACCTGGTCCAGGGGAAGGTGTCCCTGACCATGGCAGTGGGGGGATTGGAACGAGATGACTTTAAGTCCCCTCCAGCCTAAATTATTCTAGGATTCTGCTGAGCAGCTCAACAGCCTTAGATTGTGACCTGTGGAGCCTTCTCTGCCTTCATGTGCAAGCCAGTGGTGGTACCTCAGGGCTGGTGTTTGGCACACTTAGCCCAGCAGAAACTCTCACTCCTTTCCCCTCCTTTGGCTCCTTCATCTTGCACAGTTCATAAAATCAGGTCCCAGTGGGACAAAAGCACAGAGATGGTACAACCCCTTCTCTGCCTTCAGGAAGGGAGAGTTTGTGCTAGGGACATTTGCAGTAACTCAGATAGCACTCGGTCCATCTGACCTAATGGCAACAGTGCCTTTCCATTAATTACATGGAAGTGGCATCATTTGTTAAGCTGGTGTGAACGTACGACACCAGCATATCAGGTCCCCTTAAAAACACATATGAGTAGGCAGAGATAAAGGGGAAAAGAGAAAGAGAAATCTTGAGAGCGAAGAAGAGAGGCACTATTAAACACTTTGTACTTATCTTGCTAAGGAAGAGCTTTGTTCCAGGGGGGGAAAACTCTCTCTTTGAAGCTATCCAAACAGTAAACAGCCCATTTTTTAAACAGTGGCGTATCTACAGCAATGCGTACATCAGAGGACTAGCATGAAGAAAGCATTTTTTCTTAGAGATAAAACAGCAGTAAGGGTCTCTTGCACTGGTAATAATTTGGATCTTCCATTTTACTTGAGATTTTCTGGGAAAATCCAGAAAAAGTCTAATAATCCCTTAAATATATATAGGCTGATTTATTGCTTCTCACAACATGTTCCTCTCCAGAAAGAAATAAAATAGGTTCCAAAGCCTTCTTGTCATATTTGTGCTCTATGTTTTAAGGGACATCAGGGCTCTTAGGCATTACCATTGTCTGGACAAATGTTTTGGTGTTATAGCCCAAAATGAGGATAGCTTCTACAGCCCAGCTGTACACAAATGCTTGAGCTCTCAGCTGTGCAATCACATGCTGAGCTGGCAAGTGGCACAAGGGATAAGGAGAAATTAATTCTTTAAAGATTCTAAAGATCCATCCTCCAAAGGTCTTAAAACTAAGTTTTAGTGAACTTTTTCTCTCTATGGGGAGCTCTCCTGGACCACTTAATTGCCCTTCAGGCTTGCCCACAAGGTAAGAGATGGGTTTCAGGCCTGCTTTCATTTCAAGGAATTCAAGCCCCAGTGCTGCCTTTGTTCTTCCACAGGATAGAGGCAAAGGCAGATACAAGACTCAAGTGGGCAGAGGATGAGGAACAAAGGGGAACACAACTGCAGTTCCATACTGGAACATCTCCTCAGATACAGGGAGCTCAGCTGAGCCCTTTCCCATGCAAAGGTGCAAGATCTAATTTCTCCCTCAAAACTTAAAAACATCTTCTAGCCTTTAGCTGGGTGAAAATATTTCTGCTGACAATAATTCATGATCTGGGAGGGTGTTAAAAAACAATCTGTATTACACAGTGATACCATCCCAGACGTTCAAACTTCTGCAGAGCCGGAAGCTGTCATATTAAATTATTTCTTCTGGTTTCATAATTTAAATTGAGAGATCAACATTATATCCTTGGCAAGCAATGGAAGTGAAAACAGACACTGTAAAAAACATCATGATTTCTGCTTCTCATGCAGCAACCACCCATTGATAAAAGGTGGCATGCATTTCTCTCCTTCACAGGCTCACTGGTAAATAATCATCAATTTACACATTCTAGCACAATACCTCTACCTATAAATTGCTTCTTCAAAGACTTCCTTTTCCCCTGGAAGCACCACTTCTGAGTGTATTGAAATTACATCTTATTCTTTTCTTTGAAAGATCTCTCACTGCACAGCCAAATAAAGAGAGATCATTTGCATAATTCTTCTTTTTAAATTACTTCAGGTTGATACACGTTCTTTAGTGAATTGTTATTCAGCAGGACATAGTCAGATGCAGATAAAGTGCTATAGAAGGTGGAAGTTAACATTCTCAAATCTGATCTAATAACATTTCAGTTTTAAACTGATACTGTAAATCACAAGGGATTACAAAGCTCTAGTTTGATTCAGCTGTTGAAACAGACTTAGTATCAGAGAATCCTTTCATTCAACTAAAGATTCTGCTCTGAGCCATTCTCAGACTTTTGGCAAGCATAGATTATCATTCCAGCAGACCCTCACAGCCAAATGGATTATTTCCCTGAGTGGACCTGATCTCTGAGTATATGCTAACTATAAAATAATTGTATTTAATATAAAATTATTATATGATTGAATACACATTGCATGTATAAAAGCAATAATAATTGCTTCATAAGGTTATTTTCACCTTCTTTGCATCAAACTTTGTAATAACTTTATAACTCAAAATATTTTAATTCCTTTTTAAAAGATTATAGATCTATTGTTTTCATTGTTGATATTGAAAGAGAACTTCCATAGGGTTTTCCCAAACCTTCACGAGACTTGTGCAAAGGCTTGATTCTGTTTATCTAAAAATGTGAAGGCACCCAAAACCCCACATCGCAGAGGCCACATCTAGAAAAAGCATTTATCATTTGTGCTTACATGAATATCAAACCTAAATATCACAGTCTGAAAACAAGCATGGTCTTAATCTCATTGCTTATCTCTTACCAAAACTCTAAGGGCAAGCACACAGGAATAATCTGTCAAGGGAAGTTGTGCAAGGACCAGTGCTTGGTATTGCAAAAACAATTTTGGAGTAGTTGCAGTTCAGAGAAATCTTTCACTGTTAATAAAACAGCTGAGGCTACCAAAACAGTCTTATCTCTGGTCTAGTAGCACTTGGCCCAAAGGGAAAAAAATCCCCAGCAGTCATTTCTCTCAAGTCCATATGCATTCACACACACACACACACACACACACATTCATATCCTGAAAAAACATGTGTTAAGGACTCATGGACCAGTGCAATGTCATATATTTGCAGTATAAAACATGCAACCTGAGTGTACAGTCAGGGATTTTTGCACAGAGCTTTGAGGTATTCAGGTGTTTGAACCTGTTCTCTCTTAATCTTCTCTTCTCTCTCTTCTAGTCTCAGCCTGAAATGGAGCAGAGTAGGCAGCTCTGTCCTGATGTAGAAAATGGGCAGCAAGAGTAGGTGGATGTAAATTAGGATGGTTCTGCAGTGATGAAAGGAATATTTCTTCACAGCTAGCATTAAGGGGTCTTGATGCAGTTCTTCTATAAAGAGCAGAATCAGCAGTATAAGGGTTTGGCCATGGTGACTTGGTTTGCTCCCACAGCACTGGGGAAGCGTAGGCAACTTTCCTTCAAACTTTGGATGAGCTGATGGCAATTTAATTCCCAGAATCAGGTAGGAGGAGGTACATTATGCCAAATAAAGCAGGGCTTTTCTTGAGTGATATAATGAAAACTTTTGAAAGATTATGAAAACTTCTGTCTAAACTGATACAACTCACAAAAAAAATAATGTATTTTTCACATAGTTCCTGACTCCACTCAGCAGCTGGATCCACACTGTCTTTGGGCTGTCTTCCACACTCCCAAGAAAATCACAACCTCTTTTCAGCTAGCAAACATCTCCTGGGGAAAACTTGACTCTGGGTCCATCACAATGTTACACCTGCCCACTTGTTCCATTTTTAATATCCTCTGCTTCTCCCTTTTAGTACTATTTACCCACTAAGGAGCACTATTGTCACAATCCAGGCTCACTGAAAAGTCTCAGTGAGTCAAGGAGGTTGCATGGCAATATCAAGAGTAATAATTAACACTATGAAAACAAAACTTAACTGCTAATTCCCTCTTAGGAGACTTAACAAATAACATTAGCCTAGAGCATAACTAAGTACATTTTAACACAGTTCTTTACAATAGGGGTTCAATTACCCACAGCAGATTTTTTTCACTGTAGTCATAAATTTAATACCATACTAATGAGTCACTGAAGAGCAAACTGATGGGTAATTTCATTCAGACTAGAGCTGTTAACACTTTCAATTAAACATTCTTTTTTCTGAAGATACATTTTTGTCTTTCAGAATGTAAATGCTTTGCAGTTAAATATTGATCTCAAGAATTTATCAAGAAAAACGTTTCATGAATCAGGATGAATTCTCCAAACACCTCAGGGAAGAAACAAAACAAAGCTGCTCTTTTGAGCGCAGATCTGGTATTTTAACATAGCTCTGTTGTAGAAAATAAGTTTGAAGAACTGTGATTTCGTTCAGCACAAACCAGAAAATACTTTCCAAAACTTCTGTGGAAATGGAGTTCTTTGATCAGTTCTAACACTGACACCCTACTTTAAATATCTGGGAAATAAATACTGTCACTGACAATGAATTTTGGCAGGTTATTTTACCATTCCCTGGACATCTGATGGGAAAAAAAAGCAGCAAATATTAAGTGATATCTGGTTGAATGTTTAAATTGTATTAATTGCATCTGTTAAATGGACTATGCTCTTTACAGACAAATGTTGATTTACTTTTGTGCATTCATCAATAGTTTTGATCTTGTATTGATAACATGGTTTCAGCTATACTGCTCCTCTATTAGAATGAAATACAGCTAAGTTTGATAGTTGCCTCACTACTTGAAAAAGTTTCAGGCTATTCAAGGAAAAGTTGGCGTAGACAATACAGAAAATGGGAAAATAATAGCAACAAGAAAAAGTTAGAAGATTAAAAAAAACCCTAAGTGCTGGGAAATTAAAAACCAATGCACAGAATGAGATCAAAATATAAAATTAGAAGATAGTCACAAATAAACTTTGCAAAACAGATGTAACTTTGGTCCAAGGTCTGAAAGCTGTCAACTGCCAAGTTCTAAGTAAAATTCTTACCTTCTATAAAAAAATATTTTAATAAAGGGCCCAAGTGTGATTCTTCATCTCAGTATGGCTGTGTAGCTGCTCAGAAGTTCTCTATAGCTTCTGTCTCCAGTAGAAGTTTCAATCTCTGAATAAATATGGACTCCAGATACTGGGTCAAGGCAACCATATTATTTCTTTAATTATACAGGAGCTTACGTTGATGTCAGAAAACTCAACATTAACCATTACTGACTCCACTGCTGACAAAAATGTTTTTGCATTTTTGATTCTAGTCAAGCATCATGAAACATTCTTCTAGAAATGAGACAAATAAGAAATCAGAAGACAGCTGTGATGTTATGCAGAAGATTCCAGTTTAGTTTACTATGCTGGGCAGTTACCAGAAATAACTCCCTGAAGTTAAGGTCCTGACCCAGCATAAACTGAGCTCAGAAGTTTTCAGTGATTCCTATGTTCTCTAGACCAGAAAAACTTATTGCTGCAGAAGATCATGTAAGTAATTCAAAGTAAAGCACTCTACATGCCTGGAAATCTGCAGCTGGGCCCCAGGGATGTGCAGTGTTATCCACTGCCTCTTCCATGCCCTCCAGCTGTTCCAGAGCATGGAGCAGGGAGGGCTCACAGCTTTTTTACACACAGCTCTTCCTCTCTGTGGGGAGAGAAAGGTAAGCCATCAACTAGACACCAAGCCTTCCTCCTATTAAATCAGTCTGAAAGACCTCTAGACATGAGGAAGATTTGCATAGGATTCTCTTTTAGCTGGGCATGAGACTGGCAATGCAGGTGTATTTTTTCCCTTATTTTATAGCTTCATTTTTTGCCAAGTTAAAAACAGATATCATCTACTAATATCAATTAATGCAAAATTTCTTTCCTCTTCTTTCTAGAATTAATATTGACAGAAAATAAAAATTGTTACATCATACCTAACACCAAAACTACATGGTTTCTGAGTAAAACAAAGTCTTGTTTTGGGATCATTTTCCTCCTACTGCTTTTCTCCAGTCAGTCACACTGGCTGTGTGCTGAGACTCAAGCAATTCCTAAGTGGCATTACAGGAATATTTCTGAAACCTCCTCTTAAGAGAATCTTTAAGCATATTCATTTTTTAAAAGCCACTTTACAAGATCTCCTCTCCTTGAAACTGAGGTTTAAAAAAAATCAAATATGATGAACAAAATAATGAAAGGGTGCAGAGCGTAGGGGAGTTCCCTGTAAAAAGTATTTTAAAAAACGGAATTTGAAGGCTGCAGTACAGGGAAAGTGTTGTTTATACAAAACTGTGGTATGCAAAGAAAATTGGCCTGGTGAAAGCATATGATTGCGTTACAGCAAATGCCACTTAAATTAATATCTGGCACTAAATAAATCTTTTAATAAAATTACTGCACTCTAGTACCCTACCCACTCTGCATGTGTAATAAAACTCTTTAAAATGAATAGCTGATAAGAAAATGAACCTGCTCAGGGAATGAATAAACACACTTTTGCATATACACACAGAAATACCAAATGGTGAAACATTCTCATAGTGATTATCAGACTGTTAAAATAATAACCCTGTGAAACAAATAAATCTGCTCCACAGGAAATTATGTCTCTGCTGTACTTACTGTGAAACCTTCTACAAACACCTGATAAAGGAATAAACCTTTTAAAGGAATAAATTGACTGTACAGTAAGGTTATCCGCAGATTTACACTGGACTGCAGTGATAAACCTTCTTTTTCATTAGTTCAATAGATCATAGGATATACAGTACTTACAAATGTTTCAGCGTTAAATATAAACTGGAATGTTCTGCTGTATGTATGCATTTGAGGGCAGGGGGTCAATAAATAGACTGAATGTTGCTTCACAAAATATTTGTCAGTGTGCATTAGCAGAATACCTGATGGAGAGATGAGCTGGCTGTAAAACATCCCCTGCACATCCAAACCTCCAGTCCACAAACATGAACAGACAGCCTGGGGCTCAGCACAGCTAAAAATCACATGTGTTATTTAAATGCTTAACACCATGCACACATAATTTTAAAGAAGAAACCATTTTTAATATACATTTATGCTGGTGGATTTTAACATTTCTAGATGTGTCTGGCCCAAGAAGTGGGCAGACCCAATGCCAGAGACCTGTGCCAAGCTCTGAAAAATCAAAGTGCAAGAGATGCTGTAAGGAAAGGCTCTAGTAGAGCTACAGTCCCAGGCTACAGTAGAGTTACAGGCCCCCCCCCATGGCCATGACTCCCAACATGTCCTTTCATGGATCCTACAAAGAAAAGGGAATGAGTCAGGAGCAGGCCCCAGCTCCATTTTGGGGAACGAGAGCTGTTTCTTAATCATAATCACTAACAAAATGCAGAAAAGAACATTTTCCTCAGGAAAAGAAATCCAAAATTATCAGTATTGGATAACCTTTTGTCAAATGAATCCTGCATTAAGTATTGTGGAGGCAGATAGGCTTGCCAGGCCTTTGCCCTGGAGGGATGTCCCTTGAGCAGGCCATGATGGCCTATCTCAAACCTCTGCTTGGAGAGATACCTCTTGAAGGAGGCCTTCCTTCCTTGCCAAGGTGAGCTATCCTACCATGCCCTGGTGTAGATTCTTTGTAACCCATTGGTTTTTCCCCTGGATGCCACCCTTGTTTTCCCCCATAAAAACCCCAGGTTTAGCCCAGTTCAGGAGGGAGCTGTTGTTCCTGGCACACTTCACAGAGCTGCTGGACAATAAAGGCTACCTCTGTGGTGCCACCACATAATGCTCCTGTCTCTCTGTCTCTGAATCAGCCTGGGACTGCTGAGCTGAAATCACTGAGCTGAATCACTGAGCTGATCACCAGCAGCCCAGGCTGTACCTTGCTGAGGTTTCCCAGTGGCCAGAGGAGTGCTGGAGACCCCCAGAAGCCTCTCTGGAGACTCTCTCTGGGCAGCTCGCGGCATTCTGGGCCAGACCAATGGCCCCTCCTGGCCACTACAAAGTATGGACAGCTTTGAGGGTCAGAAAAAAGAGATTCATCACTCCACTCCCCACTAGGCAACCAAAAGGAAGACAGGAACAATCCTTGTTCATAGAATTATAGAGTGGTTTGGGTTGGAAGGGACCTTCAAAGGCCACTTAGTGCCAACCCCACCCTACCATGGGCAGAAAAGCCTTCGACTAAACCAGGTTGCTCAAAGTCTGGTCCAATCTGACCTTGAACCCTTCCAGAGGTGGAGCATTCTGTCCCATTTATCCCTCCCAATTTCTGGCAAACACTTTCAGTGGCAACACTTGAGACTCAAATGCTCAGAGCAACAAGGCCTCACAGGGGCTCCGCATGGGAAGCACAGAGCATCCTCTGCCTCCACTCTTCCCACTGCCCCTCCTCTCCTCACACAGCCAAGTGCTTCCTCAACCTATTGATGTTAACCACACTACTAGGTTTAATAAATTTTTAAAAACACACACTCACAAAAAAGCAAAAGCTACACGTTTAAATGCCTAGGGAGCAGAGGCAAATCAGACCCCAGCGTTCTGGATCAGTCTCAGTTTGCCTTAGCTCAAGCTCTGAGCTAAAAGAAAGTGAAGAAAAGGAATAAAAAAGAATGAGAAAACTTCTATGTTCTTGCCACTCTTCCAGAAAAGGGGAGGGACAAGCAAGTAATGTGGAGAACAACTAAGATGAAATGTGATGTTGAAATGAATAAGTAAGTTCATTATATTCTACAACATGATAAGACTTTGCAGGCCTGATTACAACATTAAGGGACAGTGCTGCAATATTATAAATTACAGGGTGAAGCACTCCTGTGTCTGTCTCTATATTTCTGAGGTGGGAGAAGTTAATTATTTTTATAGGTCTAGATATTGCAAGGATGAGGATATCAGAATATCTTGTCATCAACTCTAAAGACAGTGAAGAAGAGGAGGAGGGAAGGGGGGAACCACCCCATTTAAAGAAAATTATTTTAAAAATACTAAAAATGATATATAGATTTTTTGACCTACATCCATCATTTTTACATGCCTAGGTACTTCATGCCTTGTCTCCATAAACCACCAGTCTGTTATTTTTCATGAGGCTGAGAGTAAATGGCCAAAACTTAAGACTTGGAAATAAAGAAAATAAATAAATAAATATATAAAATATATAAATAAAATCAACATGAGCAAAAAGGTTAATGGGAATTTGTATGATTTTATTATTATTAAGGAACACAGGGAGAAGAACAGCATTTCTAGCACTCTAAGTGGCCTGTGGTACAATCAGTAACCCTGAAGTATATTCAGCAATCTTCTTTTTTTTTTTTCAATTGCCCACCGCAGCCTATATTACAAATACATAAATCATAATGTTTCAACAAAAGCAAAATTTAATTTTCTCCTTTCAGCTGTTATCTGGGCCGGGTGGTATATGGCAGGCTGCGGCCGAGTCATTTATTACACTTGCTGAATGGATAATGGCAGGGAGAGTCTATTATACCCAGCTTTGTTAGGGCTCTGAATGTGCTACTGAAACCTGTGGCAGTCTAAATCTCTTTACATCTGTAATAGATACACAGCACTCTATTATTTCATGCCAGAGCAAAATTAAATAGTTGTGGGGAGGGGAAGGGGAGGAAGCAGGCCTGGGGGGAGCAGAGGGGCTCTGGGGATGGCGCAGGGCTCTTTGCTGAAAGTGTGTGAAAGGCAGTGGGACTCTGGGACTTGTGCTTGTCTCACAGACACATTTTTGGTTTGCTTTTCAAGAAGCCAGTCTTAAACAGGCACTGTCTCTGTGCTCAGCTCATGCAGTGAGAGGCATCTCCTCCGAGAGGGTATTTTGCAGGATAATTGCAACCCTCTCATGCCCAGCTATGGCGCAAGCCAAAAGATCTTCTCTTGTGCCCATGTTCCTCCCTCCCTGAGGATATCCATTTGTCCTAGACATTCAGTATCTGGGCAGCAGCTGCTTTACCAGCTGTAGCCAAGCAGGAAGGAGATGTGGAGGGAGCTTGCACTGAAGCTGGTGTCCACAGCAGTGCTCCCAGGCTCAGGGCTGCAGAAGGGACTCCTTCCTTTCATCACATGTCAGCACTGGCTCAGGAAAGCACTGCCATCCCCTAATCCTCCCTCTCCCACTAGAAATTACCAAGAGGCAGCAGGCAACCTCACATCTCCACCAGAAATTACCAAGAGGCAGCAAGCAACCTCACACCTCTGCTGGTAGCTCCCTCATTAATGGCTTGTCTGACAGCCTGTCTAGAGCCCTGGAGACCTGCAACAGCACTCAGTGCCCTGAGATAATGCTCATTTGAAAAAAAAAATCTGTTAATTCTGAAAATAGGAAACCCTAGTTTCTGGACAAATACATGATTATTATGAAAAATTGAGGTTTATCCTTGTAGAGTTTGTTAGTTTAAAATTTTATGAGCAAATGCATCAGCAGATTTAGTTTATGTACAAACCAAGGTTCACACCACCTCCTCTGGTCACAAATTTGTGTTTGGTTTGAGTACAAGCCCAGCCTATAGAGCAGCCCCCAGGCAGAGGTATGGGCTGCAGCACACTGGCTTCCACCAGCACAAACAGGGCTGCAGGAGCTCTCCAGCTCAGAAACCTCTGACATGGGATTTGCCTGGCTCCCCAGCTCAATAAGAGTAGGTTACAAAGAGGAAGGGCTGATTGGTCAAAGCAGGAAGGTGTTTGCTTAGTTATTAGACCTGCTGTCTTCTTGACAACAGAAACCATTAGATAATGGAGGGCAGAAGGCAAAGCCTCCTGTGACAGTGGCTGTAAATAGCCTTTTCAGGGTGTTTGTGGCAACAGCACTTCTTTATACTATTCCTGTTCTGCTTCAGCACCGCAGACCATGCTCTCTATATGCACTTAGGGGAGACAGGAATGCATCCTTTCCCACAATGCCTCCAACCAACAGCTGCAAAAAGGGAGACAAAGCAGCCCAATGGGGCTCCAGCAGCCCCCCACAGCATCAGCTGGGGGACTTTGGGAAACGCAGTGCCTGGGTTGTATTTGAGGTATAGGATCTTATTGTCATATAATAGTTTGGGCTACCCTGGGGAACATCAGCTGTCTACGAAGACTTTGCACATATGGAGAAGGTGACACATGACTGACTGGGTTAATGCATATGGCTGTATTTCCCTCTGGTGGCTGGGATCAGTGGCTATGGAAATCTCTGGCACAGTTCTATCCAAAATCTTCTTTGGTTTACATGGTACAGACCCATGTCACAAGTGTGGTAACTGTACAGTGAGGTGGTTTTCATCAGATCTCCTAGACAGCACCTGAGTCCAAAGGTGCAAAGCAGGGGCCTCTAAACAAAAACTACAAACATCAGCTTGTTTGGAGCCATTTCTTAGGAAATATTCCTAGGAAGCAGCAAAAGAGAAGGATGCCTTGAAGCAAACAAAACTGGCTGTACTTCTGCTCACCTTGGCTTAACACAGCAATGCCCTTTGCAGTGCTGTGCCCAAGAGACCTAAAGACAAGCAAATCAGAGACAGAATAACAAGTTTCACTAAAGTTAGCCCAGACAATCTTATTATTCCCCCAATAAAAAACAGAGTTTATCTTCTAGCTCCCCTTAACTCCATTATCAAGCAAGAATTCTCTTGCTGCTTTGCTTGTAATAGCATTGTCCTCCTCTCAGATAACAAGAAGAGACTTACCCCATCCTCCTACCTGCCAAATCTTCTACCAATCTCAAGCAAGAGGATTAAAACTGCTATTGGGTGAGGCTGCAGTTGCTCTGTGCCTGCTCACTTTTTAGAAAGCCGTCTTATCTATGCTCAGAGAAGTAAAGGCTGTTCCCTCAATGTGTCGCTTTGTTATCGTGAACAGCCTCTTTCACCATCACGCTTCCAAAGCAGATTGATTCAATCTGCAGATAGCAGTGTCCCACTCCCTGGAGGAGCTAAAAGCCCCACAACTCCAAACATTCCAACAGAACATTTTGTCTTTTATCATTATAAGGGCTCACATAGGGGAGGAGGTTGTTGACTGCTTTTCTCTTGGAAAAAGAACAGGCGAAAGGCTGATAGTTCCTTGATTTTCAGGGCAATGACTCCTATTTGTTTCTATGTTCTGAATCATAGGATGGTTTAGGCTGGAAGGGTCCTTAAAGATCATGCAGTTCCAGACCTCATGCCACAGGCAGGGACACCTTCCATTAGATCAGGTTGCTCAAAGCCCCATCCAACCCAGCCTTGGACACTTCCAGGGATGGGGAAGCCACAGCTCCTCTGGGCAACCTGTTCCAGTGTCTCATCACCCTCACAGAAAAGAATTTCTTCCCAATATTTAGTCTAAACCTATGTTCTAAATGTTTAAAGCCATTCCTTGTTGTGCGACCAATCTATGCCCTTAACAAAAACCCCTCTCCAGCTTTCTTGTGACCCCTCTAGGTCCCACAGGCTGTGCTGGAGAGCAAGGAGGTGAAAGGAAGCATGCTTGATTCATGGATTTTTAACTCCCTTTTGTAACCACTGCAAATCTCCAGTACTGATGACTGTCTGTTCCCATATTCCCATGATTAGAAGCCAACATTTTGGATCCTGCACAAACTGCACTTGAAAAAAAGACCATCAATGCCTTAGCTTACAGATAAAATCATGTCTTTATCCCTCTCTGCTATGAAGTTTTACTGAAACATATGACATAGTGCTTATGCTGTCCCAAAGTATCAGAGCCCAGCCCTGAGTCAAAAAGGGTTTTTGGGCCAATTTGCTGCATCTTTTGAATTTCTCAAGGGCAAGCATGCAAGCACAGCTTCAATAGTAAATGCATTAGATTGGCTGTATATATTACATCAGCCTGAAATGGAGGATTAGTTCTAACCTGGATTCAACATTTGAAAAAGTCTGTTTGCATCAGATAGTTTGAAAATTTCACCAATTTTGCGCTTCTCATTCATGAAAGAGTTGAAGGATAAGTAGCGCCACAGGGCATGAAAACAAACTGTTCTTGTTGATAAGCTCATGGAGGCCAAGTGCCTCAAGTCAACCCACACATTCATGGCATTGCATATGTTCCCAAGACTGTTTGGCACTTCCTCAGGGTTTTGCAAATTTGGTGGTGACAGAAAGATGAAAAAACTGGAATCTGAATGTCTGCCCTCCTAAAAAACAAACCAAGGGTGCAACTTCTGCTTCAGTATTCTGCATTTTTTATTTTTTATTTCATGAGTCCTACTCCTTCACAAAATGGTGCAGCCAAGCAGAGGAGAAGATTTGCCACAGCATCAAAAATATTTCCCTATGCAAATTTTTAAGACTATCTTGTATTAACCTTCTTGTCATCTTTTAAGCGTTTGGTGTCCTCTGAACCTTCTTAAATTGTTGCCAATTATATTCAATAGAAATGAACATCAAATAACTGTCCCTTGTGGGACTTTCTCTGCTATGATAACTTTCTTTTCACTGAACACCATCTCATCTCTCATCACCTCATTGTTGTATTTCTTGCTCAGAACAAAAATTTCCCTGCTATTTCCCCTCCATGTTATATACTCATTTTCCTGGCACTTCTGATTCATTTCTCCTCCTGATTCTCATATAATTAAAGTGTACCAGCTCCCAAATATTGTCCATGAAAATTTTTTTAACTTCTCATTCCACTTAAAAGCTTTGTTAAGGGCACTCAACAATATATGCAATTATCATATCTATGCCCATATTGTACACAAAACTGAAAAAGCAGCTGATGCCCCTGCTGACAGTAAAGACTTAGAAGGAATGGGTCACTTCAGTTGATTTGCTTTCCATATCACTTTTACCATTCCACAGAAGAGTTCTGGTATTATGAGGAGCCATCACTGAAACTGCTGTGGTAACCCACATTCTGCACTAGTTGAGGACCCAGATCCTCACAGAATAAAGATATTGGAGCAGGGCTTCAGGAATTCAGCATGAACATGATGCAAACAGTCAAGGCTGGGGCATCTCTGTAAGCACCTCTCCTCCTAAAGGGCCAGGCCATCTCTACAAGCTTGCAGGGATTTTATCTCTACTAACTACTGTGTCATACAAAAATGTGATGGGCACTTTTATAGCAGTGGGATTCCCCAAAGGAATCTATAGGTGGCTGTCCTGAAGTTCATTTGAAAGTTTATGGAAATTGAGACCCTGCCTCCCTGCAGGTCCTTTTGGAAAATTACATCCTGAAACATTGAAGACATCCCTTTTGTACCT
Source organism: Anthoscopus minutus (assembly GCA_013399455.1). Classification (NCBI taxonomy): domain Eukaryota; kingdom Metazoa; phylum Chordata; class Aves; order Passeriformes; family Paridae; genus Anthoscopus; species Anthoscopus minutus. Next base: position 51,825 of record VWYI01015218.1, read on the forward strand.
CATGACCTATTGTATGAAAAATTATTGTTATTTGGCAATATGGTAATGACTCTAGTCTCAAAGGTGCATTGCCTCTGTCCTCAGCACTCTACAGAAATACAGGGGAAAAATTATTATTAAGTTTTTGTATTTTATAATCTAACCCAAGAAGAGAAGGAAAACTTTATCAGAAAACACACTCAGCAAATGATCATGCAGAGAGTTCAACTAATGTAAAACAGATTACCACCCAAAAAAATTTAACTTGAACCTCAGCTCCCAGTTTCTTGACAGGAAACACATAAATCTAGATCTCTGTCCCAGGTATTTCATTTCCCTCAATGAAAACACAAAGCAAATTTTTTAGACATGTATTTTGAAAGAAATATGAGCATACTGATAACAAACAAACAGACATGATTTTTCAAATAGCAAAGATAAACACAGACACACAAACTTCTAAAAGAAATGCTGCTAATGTTAACCATTGTTGGAATAGTGATCTAGTGATCAGACCCGTTTGCCTCTTCTGTTTGCAAGGCTTATGTGGGTCCCACAGGACCTTCCATTTAAATAGGGGAGGGATTTCATCTCTAAACAACAAGACCAGTGTCAGATGTAGCTGACATACCAGGTGTAAAGGTTATAATTTCATGAGGCTTGAATGTTTTTTAATTTCAACCAATTAAATTAAACCCTCAGTCTGAGGCCCATAGTGCAGGGTCCCTGAAATGACCATTTACTATGTACATCAGAAACTCAAGAGGTTTCCTTTTCTGTGTTATTTCCTCAGCCCAGTGACTAGATGAAAGGAAATCACTGAAGCGTGAGTTTTATAACAATATAAAATAAAATAAAATCGGAGATGAAGGTTTCTAAGGGATATTTTTTTAATGCTGTTACACTGCTTAATTTCAAAGCTACATGCTCAAACCCATGTTTTCTGTTGAGTCCCGTTAGACTATAAGAAAAGAATTTACTATGTAGATTTGTAATTATTTCTTTGTAGGGAACATAGCAGTTTGCATTACCTAGGATTAAATGAAGGGCTGTCTTCTCAGCTATAGCTGAAGAATGACACACCTTTTGCTGCACAAATAAAATGGCTGAATAAGAAATGTGCAGTATTCCTGAGATTCACAGGAAGTTTGGGATCCAAGTTCCCCCTCCTCCCCATCATGCCAAGGAATTTAAAAGTCACATAGAGTTTCAGGACTCCAGCAGTAAAGCTTAAAGACACCTCTCCAATTGCTCTGTCAGCTGCAGACCCTGGTTTCATGAACATATGTCTACAAGGAGACATTTCCATTTTTGCAGCTTTCCCATGAGACTCTACCCACTTATTACCAATGGCAAATATTAATGCAAAGTTATTGACCCAAATCACAAGATATTTGTATTGCAGCTCTTCCATGCATTTGAGCACCAAAAACCTCCTGACTCATAGGCAAGGCCAATTTCTTACCAGAAAGAGCAGGAAGAAAAAAACCAAGTAATTCTTTGCATCAACATTATCTTCTACACAAGTTCACCACATTTCCTACAATACTAAAATTATAACCCTCTAAAATAGCAGCATGGAAAGGCCACAACCAAGAAAACCACTACATGCCGAGTGCTTTTGGCTTCACACAAGGAGGAGATGCATAATACTTGGACATAGAAGCGTTTCAACAGCCTACCACGGCTCAATAAACAAGAATCCAGAAATTGCAGCTGTTTCTCTTGCAAGGTTAATGCATGGCCCTGGACAGGTTATTCTCACTTATCATGAATCCTGCTTTTCAAACAGATAAGCTGATATGATAACTTCCTTAAAATTCAAAGACATAAAGGAGATATTTGTATTAGTACTGCTAATGTTAATCCTGAAGGAATAACACATTTCCCAAAAAAGAATGTACAGTAAATAGATATCAGCCAGTGGCACTTATAGATGTTTCTCTAATCTTAGATACTTCCTGCATCAGAAATCATTCAAAATAACAACTGTACAGGATACATCCAGACAGATTCCAAGCTGGAATTTCATTTCTATGACTCCACGTTTTCAAGGCAAAAATCATCCTTATTAGCCTATCAAGAAAATCTAAAACACAGGGAGGTCTGAGATATGAAAATTACTGCTAATAAGAAATTTCTGTGACGTCTGAGAGAAAATCTTATGAATTCATCACATTACTATTTTTTCCTCATTTTCTGTCCTGAGGTAAACCCTACAAGACTCTGTGCAATTGGGCACTAGGATATGCATAAACATAAACTGAGGGAGATTTCAGTGTTTGATTTAGCAATCACAGATGAGTTTTGCTTCAGATAAGAAGGTATCCTTCCTGTTGAGAACAGTGCAAACATGGAAGCAAAATTCTGTGGAAAATTACAATTAACAATCTGCAGTTAAAAAAAAAATGAAGTTGTTTCAATACACTACACATTGATTCCATTTTAACAGTAGGCAACAGAATTTGGAATTACTAAGGAATTCTTGTTGGACCTAAAATATAGAGAGATAACCAGGGAGTAAACATATCTTTTCTCGCTTTCAAATCTTCAGTCCCACTTTAATTTCCCTTCCAAAAGTATTCATATTACTGTGAAGAGAATTACAGAAAAGAAAAAATACTGGCAATAGTGGGTAATGGAATATAAACACTTTCACCTCTGGGTCATCAATTAAAATCCAGTCCCAAGTGGTAGTGGAGTGCCATTACCCTCTGATAGCTGTTCAATTGCATATTTGAAATGGAGTTTCAGCTCTCCAAGCACTGCAAAAGCCCCTACTGGGGTTCACATAAGTTGACCAATGCTCTGGTGATTTTAGAAAAGACCCCAGAGAGCTGAGATCATGTGGAGAACAAGGACTGAATTGGGGTTTGGTTGTTTGGTCTTAAACCCTTTCTCCAGCTCCCCTCTACATGAACTCTGATTAAGTGTCTTGCTATGTCCTGTTCTTCCCAGTCAATGTGTTCAGTCCTGTGCCTTGGCCTCTCTCAGGAGTGCTGGAGAAGAGAAGGCTTTGGAATGACCTAATTGCAGTCTTCCAGTACTTGAAGGGAGCCTACAAGAAAGATGGAGAGAGAATATTTACGAGAGCATGGAGTAGAGAGGACAAGGGGGTTGGCTGTAAGCTGGCAGAGGGCAGGTGTATATTAGATATCAGGAAAAAATTCTCTACTGTGAGGGTTCTGAGGTACTGGTGTGGGTTGCCCAGAGGGGACTGGATGTCCCAGCCCTGACAGTGTTCAAGGACAAGCTGGATGGGCCTTTCAGCAGCCTGGTCCAGTGGAAGGTGTCACTGCCCATGGCAGGGGAGTTAGAACTGGATGATCTTCAGCATTCCACACAAGCTATTCTGATCCTACAGCTGGAGTAACTGGGCTAGTTGCAGAGTGCATACTTGAGATGCTGGTAAGAGAATTTCTCTTTCTTGCTCCCCTGGTGCATCTTGGACAGAAAAGGAGATTTTGGGACTGAAGTTTCTTTAACCATCTCCATGGATCTTCAGTTTTGCACAAGAGGCACCTAGGTATATTGTAAAGCCTAGAATTGCCTCAGAATGAGGTTTACCCTGCAAAGTATTCAAGAGAGTGTTGTGGCAATGGCGAGTGTTGCTGGCCTCATTGTACTCACCTGCAGGTGAAGATGAGCTGCTGATGCCAGTAGCTACAGACCCTCATTTCCAGCAGTGGGACAGCAGGGAAATGTGATTTTGCAGAACATCTACAGCACTTTCAGTTGCTGCATTTCAAATATTTGCGGCCACCTCTAGATCAGCCATTCCATGATGGCTCCTCAAGTGACTCAGGGCAAAGGCAGCTTCAATCGCCACAAAGCTTGCAAGACTGGGATAATTGTTAAACCTCATTTCATAAATCCATGTTGAGAACTGAAAACCGGGCTTGTAGCAGAAATACTCCTGTAGCTAAAATTCTGCCTGCAGGTCATCTGTGTGTCCAACCAGAGGGGAGGAGTGGAGAGACTCTAACTCACACCAATGTAGATTCCCTCCAGATTCCCATCTTTAACTGGCCTGACCTTTTCTAAAAGGGTTACATCACATGCAGACCTCAGCTATTACCCCCTGAATGCTATTTTCTGTGCTCTAGAAACATCACTGAAATAATCCAGTGACAAACCTTGTTCTGAAAGCCACCCATAAGCAGGACAGGGCCACTTAGGACTTTCTGTCCAGAGTGAACAAGAAAGTCACAGCCCTCCTGCCCACATTATTTCTTTTCTTAGATTCACAATCTGGGAAGGAGCCAGAGATTCTAAACAAAGATAAGGTGTAAAGAAGTAGACACGACATTAAAGAAATAAAAACCATATCAGGGCAATAATGGTCATAAAGCAATAAAGTGGATGCATAATAGTTCCTGGACTTTTAATTTGTGACTAATTTGTTGCACAATGAGGTTGCAATTTTCTAATTGTGATTGCCATTTTAATTTTACTCATGGCTGTGCAACTAACAATGTATAGTCTAGTAATTAAAATTAATTGTACCTTCACCTGCATATTTCTATTAGGCTGTTAAATTTAGTCAGTAGGCTCAATGATTTTGTTCTCTGAGAGATGCTGAATTCATTTCAGTGAGCCCAATTATGTTACACTTTGTAATTTCTGTATGAAAAACAAGCATTTTACCTTAATATGAGGAGTTGCTACAGTCCCATTTTTAAAAGTGCATATTCAACACCAGAATACAGGCTGACAGGAGATATATGTAAGGGGCTTTTTCTTTTTAAAAAAACCTGCTTGTGAGATACCTTTTACAAAACTAGCAATTACAGCCCCTAGGAATAAATCCAATGAAAACTCAACTAGATAGTCATCATTCAATTAATTTCATGAACAATTAACAGATGTCTCCCTAACCACACACACATGGTTTAAATTCAATCAGAATTTTATGACAATCTGCACCTTGCCTATTTGAAGCCACGGTAACATAGCAACAGAATAAACTGATTTAATACAGAAGCAAAACTATGAAAATCCATGTTGTCACACAGGATCCTTTACAGTCATGTCCCAAGTGTCCAGAATCCATAGCCCTTCAACTCCCGTCATGAATTTTTCTCCAGAAAAGGGCATTGCTCATTTTCGCACCGTAACCACAGGCCCTGGCAAATGCAGGACTATCAAAATATGCTGTAGTGAGTTAGCCATCAGTGGTGATATTTCTCAAATTGGCTTGTAGCCTTGTCCAGATCACAGCAGCAGCAATCCAATGCAACTCCTCTTAAACTCCTCAGTGTTGTACAGATTTATCCTTGGGGCCCCAAAAGAGGCATTGGACTCCTCTTCCTTGAAGACTCTTAAATGTCTCAAAATAAAAACCAAACTGAATAGTGCCACATAGGCCTATGCAGGTTAGTTTCACTCTTTTATTATGGCTGAGATATCCTGGCTGCCAAGCAACAGAAAACTACTTGATGTCAACATGCTCTAAGATGTTCTAATTAAACCTCTGTCCATCATATCAGGTTCAAGATGTTGAAGTGTGCTTTTACGTTGTGTGAACTTCAGGGTTAAAGGTCTAAAAAGGTAGAATAGAGATTGGGAGCAATGAATCTGCTCAAGATTAGCACCTGGATGCCAAGATGGATCAGTTACATTGCACCAGTCAGAGCAAAAATGAAACTACAAAATTGTCACTAAGCTGCAAAACTTCCTTCCTGTATGGAGACAATCAGTTGTGGACATAGATATCTGACTTCTCCGATAATGTACACCCCAATGTAAAAGCAAACCACCTGACACGTTAGCCCTTTTTGGTCTTTTATGAGTCAATAGCCAAATAAAAATCGAATAAAATAAAATTTGTCAAGTTAAAGAAGAAAGGTTTACTGAAAAGTTGTCAGTGAACCTTTACTCCACCAGAACCTGGCAAAGAAAAACAAAGTGAGATCATGTCAACATTCATTCTAGATTTTGCATTACTATTAATAAAATGCAAGTATAGTCACATGATTTTAATCAATACCAACAAAAGTTGCATTACCAGAAGTTATAGGGACCACAACAAAAGCAGAGATTTATTTTTTTAAATAAGAATAATAATAATAATTTGTTACAGTGAAATTAAACTGAAAATAATCAGAATGAAGAAGA